>LD352520.1:154995-176281 GCA_001465055.1 Ptychodera flava | reverse complement strand
TGGAGATGCGTTGGATATCCTTGGTAAATAGGATGAAATTACAGTGTTATGCGGAAGAAGAATATGATACTGTCGATTTGCAATTATGAGTTTCCACAATGGCGGCAAGCCAACTCGTTTGATGTTTAATGATAATAGAGACTAAAATATTGCAAGGAGCGCGTTGCATTGTTGATTCTCATAATAAACGTTGACTGGTTTGACTACCGATTCCTCGTGTCAAAATTTGGAGTCATCGAGTTGATTTCACGAATCCCAATGTAATTGTGACATCTAGGTATATCTCTAGGATGAAACAAAGTCTCCTCTCTGCATGAAGGCTTACATGATATTGAATCATGATCGATCAAGAACACTCTGAATCAATCAGTCACTGAGTAGATCGTATTTGGTGACTGAAGTTAAATAATTCACTTGTTGTGTTCATGTAGATTTTGGCGTTCGATCAGACTGAACTTGAGCCAGCCTATAGCGGTCAGACAAGTCTGGATACCGTAGGATTTATTTACATACCGTCAGGATGCAGAAACCATCCAGGTAAGTACTTTCAATGCTGTACAAACTATTGATCTGATCATTTGAAATCATTTGGAAATTATTGAAACCTGCTTTCGAAATTCAAATAATACATCACGGCACATACGGGATCTGTATTACATGCAATGATGGGATTTCAGCTGATCAGTACAATCACCATTCTTTCAGAGTATACATTGTAATTCGTTCATTTTCTATCCAACAATAGGTTGTAAAGTTCACATTCAATTCCATGGATGTCTTCAAGGCAGGTAGGTCTTTTCTAAGAAGCAAGCGTGACTTATATTTATTAGAATAATTTAAAGTTAGTATTGAGCTACATGCTTTGATAAATGACGTGTTGTCACGGCACAGTAGCGGAGAGTCTTCATCGGTAAGGTGAAACAAATTGCGAGGATGGGGGCGATAGACAATCTGATTAATAAGATGTAGAGAACGGCGACGTTTATACTTCCGCAGTGTTCTCTTGCTGTCGCCTCTCATCAGATCGGAGCGATAGACTGACTTTACAGTAGTGAAATGTAGATGAAAGCCCGCCCTCAATGATAAACCAGCACTGAGGAAATTGTACAAGGGGTAATGTTGCCCGGGTGACGTTGTTTTAACGAAAGAAACAATTTGATTCTTTCAAATGCTTGGTAATCTATTCCAGGGGCAATCTTGATGAAGAATACGTTCTCTACACTGGTTACAATGAAGTCGGTGAACTGAATAACATCATTATCATACATCCTCAAGTTGTTTCGTCGATGGGAAACACAAATGCATGCTGGGATTGGTAAGTATGTCAAATATCAAATCTTAATAAATCAAAGTCATTGGCGATGTTGCTGAACTTGCTGGAAATTTTGTCTTATTGACAAATTAACGAAACTTGAACCTAGTGGTTCGAAAAGATGTGCATCATAAGCTAATTTTCTGAACCGTAATTTTTAGAATGTTGGTAAAACAATGGTAAAGAGAGTAAGACAGTTTGTTTCTCTTCATGTTGGTATCTATTAATTAATCAGTGAATAGAACTTTGGTCATCTTATCTAAAGTTATGATGTGAGAAGTTATAAACAGTTGGTTGTCTTCGTCGACTTAATTTAAACGGTCGCACGGTATTCTTTTCTGTGTTTGTCGAATCAAGTAGATAAGTGACATGCACATGTTAGCTAAGTCACTCTACGGGGAATGTGATGCTAGCCATAATACAAACACGTTCTTCCAACAAGAGCGGGATTTTCCGCTTTCCGTCATTAACATCATCCTAAATCCTGCAAACGTTCTGATGAGTGGAAAAATACAGTGAATATTAAGACAGCTGCCGCATTGAATGAAAGTTGCTCTGAAAACGCCTTAAGCTTGTTCTTGTATTCTCGCTCATGTTATGCAACACCAGTCATGTCTACATATGACAAACTATCGGCTTCTTTCTTACAGTCATCCGTATATTCTCTATTTTGAACATGTAAACAACCATAACTTTACCTGTACATGATGCCCTCTGTGTAGTAAACTGTAATTGTTGCGAGGCTTTGGGTAATAGCTCATCGGCAATCTTACATTTTTCACAGGTGGGGTTACACTGACCAGAAATACGGTAAGAACATTCAATTCAAACTTAATGAGTTACTTCAAAATGAGTAATTCATACATACAATATGGCATAAGAAAAAAGTCAGTTAACCGTTAAGAACTTTGCAGTTCACAAACATCACATGAAACCGTGGTCTGTAATGAGCTGCTGCTGTCGAAATGCCTGCATACTGAGGTTAATACCGTATTAATGTAAACGACAGCTAGTCTGACTCAATACTAGTGCAGATGAAAAATATGTGCGACATTGCGTTTGGATGTGCATGGTGCACTATTGTTTAAGTTGTGATCTCATAACATTAATAAAAAATGCCTCTTTTTAGTCAACATATATTCCACTGAACATATTATAGCAAATTAAAGGACAAACGGGAGAGATGTGATTTTGTGACTCGAAAGTTGCCCACCTCTAACTATTTTATAGAAACTTAACATGCCGGGGAATATTTCACGACTGAGTATGTCTACCATTAAGTCAACTCAAAGAAATCTCTACCAATGTCTTATTCTTTTCTTAAAAGATCTCAAAGATGGTGTCCAGATGAGGTTTGTCAAGAATATAATCGATCGTGTTACAAGTGAACATCACGCTTGTGGTGCTGTGAGATCCAAGATGTTTAAGAAGCAATGTATTCTACCAACGACACAAGCCCCTCAACCACCACCACAGTGTTGAGTCTTATTATTATGAATAATCTTTGAAATAACTGTTCAGTTGCGTCTCTGAAAAAGTTGTGAATTTCACCAATTAAAGTTAAATTTCAGTAAAATGTTATAAGTTTGTTCGTTTCCTTATTGTCATTCCGATAGTTACTACAGGATCTGTCTTAAATTATACATGGTATTATTTGGTCGTAGTTACTGGCTATTCCATCATGACAAGTTGGTGACTGTTTAGATTGTCACAAAAAACATATTTTGCTAAATTGTAAACCTGTTTATCAAGGAGGCACATCACTTCCAAGATTCCTTATTACACTTCATGGTATTAAATGGAGTCTTCAGTGATTTGGGGAGGGCGGAAATGGGGGCTGTCTATTAAGCAAAATGACCCTCCCCATTCCGCTTTCTAAAATGTGACCCTCTCCTTTTCCAAATTGTAAAACAAGCTGGTCCGCCCTACTTTGAAAATTTTAAAAAGCGAGTGTATCTTGTATATTTCATAACTGGAGGCCTGGTATATTTTTTTTCAAATTACTGTGATAATCCGTGTCGAGCCAACCCAAAAAATATTGACACAAACGCTGTCCTGCAGCATTACAACCGATTGTCTTAAGTGTTCAGTGGACCATGTCATAGGGTGAGCGTGGAAGATGTTTTTGTGGCAGTTTATTTTTTCTCTGGTGCCTCTAAAGAATCTATTATTCACTCAAAGACATGGCAGATATTTTTCACACTTCACCATGGTAACAGAATGTTGTGTTACCGCACTGCGACAATTCAGTATGTTTTATCGGATTCAGTATCAACAGCACATACATGTATTACAGTTCCCTTTGAGGTCAAAGTTCACTTGTCAAAAATCAAACGTATCGAAAAGTTCACATTTTGAATTTGATGCTCTATATCATTTCATGTGGAATTGACTTTACGCTGTAGGAGGGTACTCTTGCTCATTGAGTGGTTGAAGTAGTGACAGTTGCTGGGAAATTGGCTGTGCTTCATGAAAACTCTTATTCTATTTTCTCAAAAAAAATGAAGTTAAACTGTTAGATATTGTTGATTGAGAATTACAATAAAGAGTGAAACTTGCACTACAATGAGCAGTCACCCACTACTGTAAATGGATCATACATACAACATGTTATTGTGATAGGATTGCTCTGTAGAGCAACTGACAGATTTGTTTTTGCTGAGATCAGATAGAGGGCAGTATATCACTGACTTGTGAACAATTGTAATTTGTAACAATTCTCTGATGAGGCTATTATCACTGGAGACACACCTATTCACATACAGACACGCAGAAACCACACAACTACACCAAAATTATGTTTTCATCACAAATACTTCCTGTCACAGAATTTCAACTCAGAGGGACAAGGCATCATGGGAAATAAACATATGTGACTCAAAGGGGATCACTTCAAGAGTGAAACTCCTGCATAACAGAATCTGAAATGATCTCTGTAATCTGATGATCATGCTGTATTCTAGTACCTTCATTGACATGCAAACCATCGACAAAGAAATTGACAAAACTTGAAACCAACACCTCAAACATTTAATCTTTGTGTTTATCTTTACTACAAGGAGCATGTCAAGGTGGTGAGGGGAAACAAAACCAAAATACTCCTTAGTTTGTTTATTTCTTGGAAATGGTGTGAAGGGTGTCTTGAAATGCTTGATGAATTGATTTGGTTTGTTGACATCGTCAACTTCATGTGTTGAAGTGAAAATAAAACTGGAGAAGTTTAGAATGTATGTATGATACTCAGAACACAGTGGAAATGTATTTGCTTTGTTTTATTCTCCAGAAATATGAATTGTACTCATTGTGTAGAAATGATGATGCAAGGTCTGGCTTTGGTGATTTCAAAATGTTCTTTCATAGCTTGATTTGAAACACATAGGGAGTCTATTGGATGTTCTTTTAGTTTGAAATCAGACAGTAATTACACTAGTACTATGCCAGCTACAGTTTTTAAAGTTTGTACTTTCTTCTTGAAAACATTCACAACCCTTGCAACTTTAGATGTAAACCATCTTTGATTGTTTTACTCTTTCTTTATCCAAAATTATTCCAATATATCATGAGTATTGGTCATAGGAAATGACTGTATCTGTGCCATTCATACAGAAACATTAAAACTGTCAGACTCTGGAGGGAATTGAAGACCACACAGTCACAGAAGCTGTGTATCACTGTTGTAGATGTGCAAAGACTTCCTTTAGCCCACTCCCCTAAACCTGAAATCAGTTCAATATCGGAGCCATTCCTATTGTATAACCTTGAGGAGTGTGTTGTAGTGTGTGCTTTGCAAGCTGACTGACTATGTGGACAATTCTCTATAAATAATACACACAACAGATTACACAAGGCTTTCTGTTGTTGCAGTTCATTTATTGCTGACTTAACAATTCTGTTGGAACAATTAATTTGTCATCATACAACATAATTGGGCAAAGAACTACAGCTATATCCTTGTAGCATTGACAATGCCACTCTGTGTATATAAAATATCACTTATAACTTAATAAAGTTGAATACAAATTTCTTTTCAAAATAATCACTATTTATCTGTGGTATCTACAAGTATGTAGGCCCATATATTCTGTTGGTTCTATAGTACAACAAGTTGAGTCAACATGGCCTTGCTGGCGAAGACAAAAAAGTTCCAAAAGTCACAATTAGAAATAATATTTATGGCAACGAGGCATTCACTATCACTTTAAGGACAATTTATATTGCAATCAGCTTTTTCATGTAAATCTGGGTTTTATTGTATAAAAATGCTGTAGATCGTATATTATAAATTTTACATTTGTATATAAGTGAATGCATTCCTAGGCATATCCATTGTTTTGACAAAGGCTGGATAAACAACTACAAACTGATATCATCCAAAATACGTTACTATTTCTGCAGCACGAGGGTGCTATTGGCCTTAGTGTTGAAAACAAAAATCATCTGACATTGACCCAGTATACCAGTACATGCTAGTCTATACAACTGTGTAAAAAGCTTCACAGCTAACAAACTGAGGATGGCCATTAAAGCAGTTTTTGAAGCTGAGTATTTCAAAGTGTATACACTACATTGCAAAAACATCTGTCAAAGATATTCCTGATTAGTACAAAAATTGAATATCTTTCCATATATTTGAAAATATTTTAAGCATTCCACAAAGCTGCTCACAAAATCTTAAGCTTTTCTAGGGTGACACAATACGGTACAACACTCTCTGAGTGTCCCGTCACAATGTGCAAAGTACATCTATTGAAAGTTTGGACCAAACTGATCAAAATGTTTGTAAATATGAAATCTCTTCTCAATTCAGTGGTAGTGTGTCTTTACTGACAGTTGTAACTTATCATGAATCAATTACAAAGGGACATGTTCATGTCTTAAAAACAAGTTCATTGAAACTTTTCAACTCCAAAAGGAAACAGGGCATGGTAGCAGATACAAGTATACTGTCATTCCAGCTTAGATGTTGTACAAACTTTGGACATTTCAATGTCGTACACAGCATTGAAGTATCATCAATAAATTGATAATTTTAATGCAAATATGTTGTACTTGGATGATATCTTCTCCACTTCTAAACATGAAGTGACAGATGTACCGGTACATGTAAGAATGCACTGGAGTAACTGAGTACATGTGATATCAATGTTTGATTCCTTGAGAAAAAGAAACAAGGAATTCCAGGTGAGTCTTTGTGAGTAAGTAGTCTGTGCCTTGTCTCAGCATTTACAGTATGTTTGATCACACATGTGATGTTACTATCAATATCATTTCAGTATCTATCAGTATCATTCTAATCATCATTGTCATCATCATAGATATCTTCATCATCATCATCATCATCAGTGGCTTCATCATCATCCTCATCATCATCTACATCACCATCACCACCAGTATCATATTCACTATGATCATCCCCTGTACCATGACAACTGTTGTCATCGTCATCATCATCATAAACTTCATCATCATCATTCTTATCATCATCATTATTACTGTCACCACCTCTGTCACCATGGGAACTATCATTGTCATCAATACCTCCATCTTGCTCATCATCATCACCACCATCATCATCATCATCATCATCATCACTGTCATCAGAAACATCATCATCACCTTCAAGATCTGGTTCAAGTTCAAACAAATCCACAGCCATTTCAGGTATATGTATGTCATGTATTATATCCGGCCTGACATCCTCTTCCTGGTCTCCTCCAATGGCTTGATTGCCATTATCATCATCATCATCATCATCATCATCATTGGCATCACCTCCATCAGCTTGAAGGTTAGCTTGTAGCATGATATCATTGACAGCCTGTCTGATCTGTGACTCTGGTTGAAATAACGGCTGCAGACACATTGGACAGTTACCACGGAACTCCAGGTGTCTTGCAAGGCACTTTGCATGAAAAACATGTCCACACCTGGTGATTCTGCCTTTCTTAAGTGGTAGCAAACAGACTGGACAGTCATCATCATGATCCATCAGCTGTTCATCTGTTGCCTTGGCGATATCAAGAGTTCTTCTCATTCCATTAAACATCTCTAATTGAGCAATTTTGACTTTAAAACAAGGAATATACAAATTTGCGATGCATACAGTGATTGTGTTCACCCATGTAATTGGACTTGTTAAGTAAAAATCTGGGTCATAACCTTGCATCCATTGAAAGATTTTCAGGATAATGAGAAACAATGACATCATTACTATAATACATTGTTGCCATATAATGACTTGGTATTCTTCAAATCCATTCAAGTTATGTAAATTAAACCATATACTACTGGAAACAGACTTAGGACTTCTGACAGACGGAGGGATGAAATTAAATTCATGTCTGATAGTGTCAAACATTTCATCAAAATGATCTTCAACTAAACTCTGCAGCTTTCCTTGAACTTGGTCTTCGATGACAGCAACAACAAACACTGCCAAAATGATATACAAAGGAGTTGATATGCTGATCTCACTCGGTAAATACCAACCTGTCATAGTGAGGTAGAAACAACAACGAAGCAGCTGGTTTCTTCTCATTGCATACATGGACACAGGATGAAACTTGACTTCTTTGTTTATCATGACTTGATATTGCCATAGAATGACTAAGATGCCAAGCAGATGATTCACAAAGCAGAGAAGTAGTCCACCACTGAGCAATGCTGTAACTCCAAAGGTACTTTGTAAGAGACCAACAAAACAGCAATGCTGTATGAATCGTGTTCCAACGTTGAGATGTTTGTTGTCATCAAGAAGCAGTCTTTGCAGATGATGCAGTGCACGTACAGGCATCACTATGAACAATCTGACACAAACAATTAGCAATACCTTCATACATGTCACAGAGGCACGTCGGAAAAATGATGACACTTTCTTCATTGTTTCGGTAAAAGACGCCATGGTTCTGTGCAGCGTATAATCTTTCTATTGTTAGACAAGGTGATGATGCATTGATGGTAGTCCTAGCTGACGAGATTTCATCACATTGGAAATGAACTTGAAATGCTCCCCTGTACCGGTAGTTGACACGGCAGCTTTTACATCTGTAATGAAAACAACAATATCAGTGAAAGCCGTCACCTATGACACTCTGATTACCATGCTAGTACATTACAAAGTGGCAAGATACCCTAGTTGTAAACAAGCAGGTTGCAAGTCACAGGATGACTTAATGCACCATGTAATGAGCTAGTCTTTGTTTGTGCATCACATGTGCATTGTACACTACATTGGGATGACTGTTTACAATTGTTCACTATGGCAGGCTATTAACATTAATGACACTTACTCAAGTAAAAATAGAACACTTGTATAATGGTGAGTGTTAGTAAACATGACACTTGATTATTTTCCAGGTATTTCAGTAAGAATACATTTCAGAGAACCATAACATGACCCACAGTGTGGACTGTGCGTGACCACAACAACACGTCATTGTTTTGATGAATCAGTGTATCTACACTGAGTGTTGATGATGAGATGCCTTTCTTTTCACAAATCTCTGACAATTTTTTTGTGTCTTTTTGGTACTAGATATACTTGGTACTGTCTGTCCGTGTATCTATCTATCTTGGAAATTTATAAAGAGCCTAATATCAAATTTAAACAATGCTGAGTCAAAATTTGCATAATGAGGAGAATGGAAATGCTTAAAATGATTATAATAAGCAACTTTTAAAATTGTTGACTGACACTGGAGAGTTTTTTATGTCCCAAGGGTAGAGAGTTCCAAAGATTTTCTAATGGGAAATTGCTAAGGAGGCTAGATTATACGACATTACAAAATATATTATGCTATCACTTGTGCATGTCCAAATTTTTTCTGACTACATACAATTATTTTACCTAGAAACCATTGGTGGTTTCTAATAAGACTTTGTGAAGACAGAAAACTTTGGTCATGGTCAAATCAAAGCTATGCTGCCATTTTAAATTGAAATGCTGGTCAACAAAACTCTAACAATTATGAAGGAGTTTGTGTCTGAAAACATCTTTCTCATTCAAACTTTGTCAGTTGTTTTCACTCACACTTCTGTAAACATGATTGGAACTAATTTGGGGTACTTGGATGGTGAAGTAATGTCTGTTTAATGTGCAAATGTAAGCTCATTTCCTTTTCTTTCTAAGTTACACACTTGTCTTTATAACTAATTTGTAATATAGCAACATTCAGCTATAGGGCACCTAACACTTTTGAGAAATTTGAAAAACATGAAGATCCAATTATCCCAAATTAGTTCCAATCGTGTTTGTATAATCGCTACAATAATTGTAAAAAATGAACTGACTACTTGTATTGTGACCAAATGAGAAAACATCTTTCAAAACATTTCACAGGAAATCAAACTCATGCAGCCTGTAAAGTTAGTACCTGTGGTTATGCTAGAGCTCCTTATTGTGTAATATCAAGATGTTAATTGTATCATGAATTCAACAAAACTGATGCAGAAATTCCAACGCTATTTATCTTTCTTTAAAAAAATCACAGCAAAAACAGCGACATCACTTAACTGCGCATATTTTTCTCTTTACAAGATGCACTGTCAAGCGTTGTACAGTTGTGCAATACGTCAATGCATTGAAATGCACAGAAAGGCTCTTTGATCACTGCATTGTAACTGACAAGGTAAACATACAAAGACAATGTGTATAGATTCACAGGTGAACTACCCAATATTGATCTGAAGTGCATCAAATCCTAGTAAATACCTCAATGTAACAATCACAAAGTGACTGATTTGAATTTTATTTGCCTGTTTTTACAGTGATTTACAACAATAAAAGAAGTCTAGCAGAAAAAGAAATTTGATTCCCTTTTCTATTGGGCATGTAGCACAAAATGTGAATAAAGCAAATCTGTTCTGTATTGTTGCTATTCGAATCTTTGCACACTTATTGAGGTAGATAATGAGAGTGTTTGTCAGCTGTATCACAAAGACGACAATGTACTCCAACCTGTCTTGTCTAGTTATGTTTCTTATCTATTTCTTTCAAAATGTCGTTTCAAAAAGGAGAAGTAGGTCAACAAGAATTATGATATGAAATAATATGCTAGCATTGGAGTAGATGTGCACAATTAGAGTTTTGTCTTTCTTTATTAACTGTAACACTTTAACATTAAGACTAAACGCCAATATCTTTTGACCAAATTCTGATACAGTATTTGATTCAGATTAGAATACATGTTAATTAATATTGCCATGCAGAATGTAAAATGATTAATACCATGTTGTTAAATATTTATCTCTGTCAAGCCAAGCTGTTTAGGGCCAGTCACTGTCACTTTTGATTATTTTTTGTAAGTTTGAGGGCTACACCAAATCACTGAGCTATGGGCTACACTGGATCACTGAGCTGTGCACTACACTAGATCACTAAGCTGTGCGCTACACCGGATCACTGAGCAATGGGCTACACTGGATCACTGAGCTGTGGTCTACACTGGATCACTGAGCTGTGTGCTACACCAAATCACTGACCTATGGGCTAGACTGGATCACTAAGCTGTGGGCTACACCGGGTCACTGAGCTATGGGCTAGACCGGATCACTGAGCTATGGGCTAGACAGGATCACTGAGCCAGGGTTACACCAAATCACTGAGCTATGGGCTACACCGGATCACTGAGCTGTGAGCTACACCAGCTCACTGAGCTATGGGCTACACTGGATCACTGCTATGGGCTACATGGATCACCTAAGCTGACCTCTACATGGCTCAGTACAGCCAGATGGATATTGCAAGCAAGCAACCTGCTGGACTTTGAGAGAGTCTACCTATACTCTATGCTCGAATATTAGTCAGTGATGGTTTTACAACTTATTACATTATTATTACTACAACTTGGCCATTACAGAGGACTTGACATGTTTAGTATTGACATATCAACTCACCTAGTTCCCTAGCTTTAGGACTTGTAGTACCTGAACGCCAATAAATGAATGCCATCATGTTAAAAGTGCAAATAAATATACTGATAATTACATTGTCCTGTTAATTAATGTATCATTTATCAAATGTGATTCATGAGATTTGAATACAAAATTCAATAATGTCTGTTTCAGAGACATTATTAACAGCGGAAAATACTTCCTTGATGCTCTTGTGCCAGGCCTATCATCTGCAAAGCCAGTAAAAAGTGGTATTGAGTCAAAACCTATATCAGTATCATCATCATGTATGTCTGTTCTGACCTACTTGGCATGTGGTATCTAACAGGAACATTTAGTGTCAATAAAAATCGCATTTACAGTATCTTTGTTTTCAAGGGCCTTCAAACGTTTATATCTGGCTGAAATGCAACAAATGAGATATAATAGTCGCGCCAGGGGCTTACTGACTACGCATGCGCATATTCATAATATACTATGCGACTAACCGGAAGTGTACCCTACCACCTTCATGGGCGCCGCTATGTTTTTTGAGTACTTGTAAATAAACAAATGCAAAACGTGCAAATTATTATTTTATAACATGCCATTTATAAAATACATCTTTTGTTAGCCAGTTAGTGTTATTATCCACCTTGTCGCTGATACAAAATATCGTGAATATCACGCATAAAAAGTAGAAAATGGGAGAAAACTGTCGTGCATATGAACTGTGCATACGCAAAGAATGCTGGGATTGAATTTTAGAAAAGCGCCTCCTGTGTCAATAACTAGATTCAAAACTTGCCAGTTTTTAGACGGAACGCTCTAGTTTTCAGCTTGCAAGTGGAAGATGGGCAGTGCGGTTACCATTGCAATGGTAACGATGGCATAATACGTCCCTTGTTTAACACAATAGGCTGTTATCATGGCAAAAATTGCAAATTTTTGTCCAACATTTTTACACATTACAGAAAATCTATTCCTGCACTGCTGCAGGGTTTGACGTCGTGTACGTCAGTGTACGTACGTGAACTGTTTTCATCAGAGGGAAAGTGGGCATAGTTGTCATATATACGTATATGAAGTAACAATTAATTATATTTTATCATGAATCAATGCAAATAACATTGCCAATCTTAACCCCTGGCGCAACACATAGGGCTGAGCCCTATATAATATTATGTCTCACTGGTTTTAATCAGCAAATGTTGTTGATATACCGGTATGAAGTTGGCAGGATAGGGTTAAACTCAGCCATTACAATGTATCTCGTACAATGTGCCATTACTTTGACTGTGACCCTTCTATGCCATTACTTCGACTGACCCTTCTATGCCACTACTTTGACCTTGACGCTACTGTTGGTCCTAATTGTGACCCAACCTTTCTTCACCTTTGTTTGTCGTTTACAGATGCAACTATTAGTACTGTTAGGGAAAATTTTGTGACTGATTGCCTTATTTATCTGTCCTAAATGTAACCTTGGTTTACAGTAGCTGAACGATAATATTATGTGACTTTTAACAGAGCAAAACTTACAAAAAGATGTGTATTAGAACTTGCATTCTAATCACTTCGAATTTTTTCGAATTTTTTTGTAAAGTAAAGAAGGACATTGAAATTACAAATAACATCAGTATTTTGGCAAAAAAAATCCCTCAACCCACTATGTGTACTAGTGTAGGGCATTAGTGGTGTTCCTCTACAAGACAGGCCTTTATTAAGAGCCAGAAGAATACTCTATTCCACACTGCATAATCACACAAAAGCTCTGTAACACATGTCTGTGTTAACCTGTATTTTTTTTACTTCCATAAGGGTATCAACCGTGTTGCGCTACCATCTCACCCTGGCAGGTGCACCTTTGCTCTGAATTTGGTACAGGTGTATCCAGTCACTTCAAACTACTACTGTGATGAACACAAATGGTCTTTCAATGGGGAGGGGTGTCAAAAGTCCACATTTTGGCCTAGGCCTATGGCCTATTTACTATTTAGGCTATACACCAATGTCAAAAACGCTATGAAGTACAATGACTAAAAAATCGCAATAGTCATGCGAGAGTAAAAAATAAGGGTAAAAGTCTATATTTCATCAAAAGTAAATAGTCTACATGAGGCAAAAGAGGATTAAACCTGTGGTATATACTACTACCATAGGATTATTGCTCCTCTCCAGGATCTGACCACATGCAGACTGCTGGCTCATGTGACGCTACGAACACATAAAGACCAAATGCATGTCCAGTGCTAAATCTGAAAACGTTTACTAGTATACCGGTACTACAACTGGCAGCACCTCGGGACTAGGCTCCCACTGGCTGCAAACTTGTAGCCCTACGGTGAGGTGTTCCATGGTTTTAATTTTTGGTATGTGGGACCTCTCTCACCCAAAAAGCATGGCCCGCCTCATTGTAGGGCTACAAGTTTGCATGCAGCTAGGCTAGTATCATAGACCATAGACATTAATGTCTATGCATGGACCAAGCCCCGCGTACGATTCTGTATGTTACCGGCGTTGTACGGCCTCTGTGGTGGCACTGGGAGGCCGTACAATGCTGGGAACATCGAACACACAGCATCGTACGGAGGGCAAACATATACCTGCCAAGACTACGTTGTGGATGTCATTCTGACTTTGCTAATTACATGAATAAGTCACCATGATACTTACCTTTTAGCTAGTTAACGGTGCATGTTATACTTGCAGCTGGATTTGGTGATTCTGAACAAAACATTTTTTTTTTCACTTCCGCAATCAATCTTTGCGATCAAGAGTTTGATCATGTTTAACTTGTCCGCCTTCGTCGTTTTAGTGGTGATTATACAGTCACGTTTATGTAACGGTTTTGACTTCTTCACACTCACATGTTTGATAAGATGTAACCATCACTTCATCACAAATAACACATCCCGTGAGGTGAAGCCATCCCAAGTTTACAGTTGTTGCACTTCCTTGTCTGCTTGCTAATATGACCTTGTATGACCCGGAAACGATGACCTACCTGTGGCACTTTCCCACAATACTTTGCGCCGTAGGCACCTCCAGTGCCATGACCATAGGGAACAGATGAAAGGACCCTGGGGTGGGAGGAGGTTTTTTGTGCAACGGTTTACATTATTTGATTTTATTAATTTTGACTGTGATATTTCAAATAAAGAGTTCAACTCTACACCGTCTGATTGCTTTATATATTACCGACAAGTCCTTATCTCCTCTCCAACTTGTGTATACACCACTGTAAGAATTGCTCCGAAAACATTGCCAACTTGCTAATCCGCTGTCCGTATCAGCGGATTAAGTGATTGAGTCAACACCACAGCCGTCCCACACGCCTTAAAATTAATATTTTACCACAGGGCGTTGTCTACATGTCCGTCCCCAGGGGTGGGTAGAATATATTCTACCAACCTTTGGTGTTTCGGTCTTAACTTAGCACTGCCCTTGACAATCTTGCATATACGTTTTATCAACATGCTGCGTCTATTATCTGATGAGTTTGAGTGCCTAATTAGCCAAAGTAATCAAGGGTAAATTACTAATCTGTGGACGCTCTCACCAGATTATCACTGGATTAAATTTGACAAAGTCAACAACGAACGCACCAGCAAGGTATAACTAAAGATATTGAATGAATCAATGATGAAGAAAAGCGGATGATATCAGCAAAAATTTTCAGAACACACTCACTGTCCACTCCTAAAGCTGGATGTCTGATGTTGTTTTCTGTGGAATGTGTTCACAATTTGAATACACAGGTTCTATGTATTTGTCATCAAACAAGTTTTGTTTATTTGCTGATGATGTCATAAAATGAGGAGTTACATCTTGGAAGAGAACAGAGACAATGATTGCAACCTGACAATTACATTATACTTCCTGGTTTATTTGAAGAAAACTTCATTTATGAAAAATAGTACAAAGCAAAACAGAATGGACATTACACAAACAGCCGAGGAACTGTTGGCTGAGATGAGAAGCAATTCAGAATTTATCAGGGACAACCATGTTTACTTTTTGATAAAATCATAGAATCTCTACCAGTGCTTTACAATGTTGTATATTTACAATGTTGTATTCTTTTAACATCTCTGTATTACTGGAAAAGTATATACATCTTATTTGACTGCAAGGGAAACAACATCATCCAAATTATCATCTACTTTTTGAATAATTCACAATTCTTACATTGTTGAAATATTTCTGTTGCTTTCAGTACACCCTTGTTTGGGACTGCTACTGCCTCCAAATAAATATCACACTTTCCAGGGAAAAAATTCTTTCACTGTTGAATGACTGCAAAACAAATTTTCTGAAGTGACAGATTTGAAAGTTATTCAAATAAAAACATATTTTTTACATAAAATGATGGGAGGCTGTGTACATAAAATGACTTGATGTTTGCACTGAAACACACACTGTTTGAAAAATAGCAATGACTAGTAATAAATACAACACTATACATCTACATACCATCTGAATCAATATGACTGAGCAACAGATCAACATTAGGAGATAGATATATCTTATTGTTGTTCCTTGTTAGGAACTCTATGATGTTCACTTACATGTACATGATGTATGTGTACATGTTGAACTAGAACATATAATGGTAATGCAAGTATTAGACAATGGAAGTTACATCACAGTATGGGTAATGTACATGGTCTATTAAACTGCTGTATAACTTAACCATTTCACATAGTGGTTTGGTCCAAATCAAATGTAATCAATGGTGATTTTGGACCTGCTGATGGGGAACTGAGGTGAACAGATTAAACACATGCTGTGCAGAGTCTTACTGACAGTCCGTGATTGTAGCATACCCTCTGTGCAAATTTTATACACCACTGACTTTAGACCATTCTCTCTGATGCACACACATGTACATGTGTACGTATACAGCCCTGTTGGGTGACTGAAGGAAATTTTGAGACATTGCTAGATTGACTCAAAGAGTTCAGAAATCTTGAAAATTGACTCAAAGAGTTCAGAAATCTTGAAAATTGACTCAAAGAGTTCAGAAATCTTGAAAGTTGAGGACAAAGTATACTGCCTGCTACTTTGACACAGAGTTTCATGTACCTCCACATATTTTATCTTTGTTAAAGACTTACACTTTGTTCTGATATTTTCACTTGCCATTCAATATCACTGTATGTATTCACATTCTGAGCATTGGCAATTGACATAATGAAAATTTAAATAAACTAAAATTAAATTGGACCAATGTCTGATCAAAGATTCATCCTAGATGTACATGAATTCTAGAATGACAATGTCATCAGACAGCTGTCAAAGTGTAATAAACAACAGTTAATATCTTTCTGAATTAAGTAGCTATCATTGTTCTTTTGTTCATGTATTCTATATGTATAAATGTATCTGCAAAGTACTTTAAGAGTCTATCTGTCTTTGTGATGGAACTAGCCAATGAATTCACTGAATGATGGCTTGCATAATCTGTCAGTAACCATCTGGTGTTCAAACCACTCATCCATCGTGTTGTAAATGATGTAGACATCTATGTTGGAATTCCTAGACAAATCTATCTGTTTCGTTGCTTGGTTCAGTACCAGCTCCTTCATTGCCTTTAAGTTTCAGTGCATTGTCCAGTTTGTTCTCAGCAGCTAGGTTCTTAAAGTGCTGTGAAAAGAAATGAATTGCAAAAAAACACTTAAGAAGAGCAAACACCAACATCATGACAAAAAATGATTCAATGTCATGTACATTTTGAAATGTATAATATGGCCTTTTGCTGTCAGAGTATTGGTTGATATTATATTCCTCTTGAATTGGAGAAGCAGTCCTTTTTTTGAAACAAAATATTCTCAGCAATGCTTGTCTATTTATCAACCTGTCAGTGTGTCAAAGTACATATTGTTCATAGTTCCATGGACTACAAGAGGGTTGTGCTACATGTACATTCCTCAGCTCACATATGAATAGTGTTTGTGGACTTTATCAGATATGTGCAAACAACTGTCTGGCAACTTACAGAGTAAACACATACATGTATGAACTTGGACTAGGCTATCAAAAATATTATACTTAGTCTGTTGCATCAATGGGTGCATTGAGCTAAGTTCTAACTTGAAGATTTTTCAAAATGAGTCAGTTATTCCCTGTTATTTTTACTGTTCTTAGTGGGAAAATTAATTTAAGGGAAAAACACTGCCATAGATTACAACCTCAGCATCTCAAATAACTTAAAAATTTTCCGTAGTTTGCAAATTACCATATCATTTGAAATGCACTTACTTGTGAATTTTTAAATTCTGAATAAAGAGTGAAGAGTACATGAAGACTCTGTATTTTATTTTTATAGATGGGGATATCAAGTACGGCACAGATCATTTCAACATATTCTGACAGGCTACAGTCCAGTTCAGCTGTGGGTAAACCAACTTTGTTGAGAAGATCTTCAAACTCTGGCGGCCATTCTTGCATTAACTCATCAATGTCTGGCATGGTTCTGAAATAAACAGAGGATAAACATGTTAATTTGTTGGGGATCAGATTTACAGAACTCCAAACACAGCATCTCAGAGGCACAAAATACCAGCTGGGACATAAAGATATTTGAAAACATCCCATGGGATGCAGATATTTATTGTTTATTGCTTCCAAGTAAACTATATTGACTTATTTTGCATTGAAATTTCATGATTCTAAATGATACATCCTGACATAGCAGGCTACTCCTTCCTAAGACTCTAATTTATTCAGTAGACATTGCCACTCTATTTTGTCCTGTAGTCATTGCCAATCTGTGACCTTGTACTACACCTACAAATGCAGGGCTTGAAATTAACTTTTTTCCCTGGTAGTCCACTTGGGCTACCATTTTCTGAAGTAGGTAGCCCAGTGACAATGGCTGGTAGCCCATGCGCATTTTAGTTCAGGGATATCTTTTTTCATTAACCAGACAAGAAAAGGCTATTTTTCAAGAATCTGCCAATTAAGTGAATTTTCTAATCATTTGATGTGAATATTGCACACCTTTAATACCTAAGGAAACAGGTATAATGGACGATAGTGATACTCAAAAGTTTGGTGACCTATTTGACAACCACTCTCAGAGTTGTATGCAAATTTTAATAGTCGTCATGACAACAACAAGACCTCCTCGACACTGAGACATACTGTAGCAGGGCTAAAAGTAGACTATGGAGTAGGGAGGAGGCATAATTTCCGTGTGATTATAATTGATACATTATGATCAAAATGCAGCAAAAATGCGTTTTCATTGGCTATCATTTCCTGTGCCTGTCATTCAAGTCCGTCAGTTCAGATATTGAAACTATGTTGCAAAGTTCCGCCACATAGCTGGTCGTCTTCATAATTTGCTTAACAAAGCCATAGTATGGACTTTCTGTGTCCAGCTGGGTTTGACTGCATTTAGATGCCGTATGTTGTGAGTTTGTAGCTGATTGAAAACTGACGTATTTTACGAACCGGACATGGCGTGCAAAGTACTAATTGAATTTCAGGTCCCAGGCTTTTGTAGTCTGTGTGGGCTACCATTTCATGGATTTTGCTAGCCCCAGAGAAAATTGGTAGTCTGTGGATGCAGTACTATCACTAATTTCGAGCCCTGACATGACTAAATGTCTTTCTTTGCTCATAATGAATTATGGGTGTAACTACTGAGACAGCTTTCATGATATGCCTCTTGATCGGACAAGTATAAAGTTTTTAAAACATGACAGGTCAAATAGCCCTGCCACAGTGGTCAGAGCTCCAATAGTTCTTTGGCCATACCAGCAGACATCTTGATGACTCTGACTTGGTACATGTAATAAACACAGCAGTTCTACCTGCAATCATGGGGGAACTGTCAAACTGCTGTAGACTTCATTAAAAAGTCATTTGTTCAGACATAAT
Organism: Ptychodera flava; assembly: GCA_001465055.1. Taxonomy (NCBI): domain Eukaryota; kingdom Metazoa; phylum Hemichordata; class Enteropneusta; family Ptychoderidae; genus Ptychodera; species Ptychodera flava. The sequence continues at coordinate 157,209 of LD352520.1, read as the reverse complement.
TGGCAAGATAGGAAGCACCTTAAATTTTACCCCTGCTTGGCAGAATGACTGGAAGAATTCTGTAAACAACATTTAGACCCTACATGTATATCTTTGATTTGAAGTCATGCCAATGGTTTGAAGCTTACTCTTAATATTACCAACCATTGACATTTACTGTTGTGATTGACTAATTTCATGAATGTTTCTAGAACTCACTGCTTCAATTATTTGTTATTATAACACCATTGAATGGTCACAAATTTTAAATTGACATTGCTGCAACTATACTGTGAAGACAGCATACATTACATACACACATAAGACTATGCCAGCTAGATTGTTAAAACGATGCACATCAAAAATGTCTTACTTATTATAATGTACAGTAGGCGGTGGTTTGGATCTGTGTAGTTCACTGATGCTGTCAATCCAGTTCTGTACATTCTTAGGATGTTTATCTGCTTCATCAATACTGCGTACTTGTACTGATTTTGTAGTAGTTTGTTTAGAGATTGCTCTCATCTGTAGATCCAACACAGTGGGATCTGACTGCTTTGCGCAGGGTTCATCTAACACTGTAAGACCAAGGGTACCTGGTTTACCATCTGGTCTGTTTACCTACAGGTAGAAAAGTTACGTAACCAGTTAGCGATTTCTTCTACAATACACTTCACAGTGTGGTTGTGTTCATTCATTGATATATTTAAATTTTCCAAGACTCAATTTCATTTTCAGAAACTTTCAAGGACTTTCAAAGATTTTCCAGTAGTATACACTCTTTGTAACATGTTATCGAAATTCTTAGCTACTGATTTTAACTGCTGCTTGTACCAATTTGCTACCATTGGTCAGCCCTTTGTCCAGTGTTGGCCATATGGTATGCTGGCCTATCATGACACAAATTTCAGTCAATTACTAATTTTTCAAAAGAGGCTATACTGACAAAAAGAAGAAACTAGAGAATTACTGGCCCTTTAAACACTACATTCACATTCAAGTGGAAATGCAATCAACAAGAGTGAAGCACCTGATGGATATGTGAACTGAATTATTTCAAAAGGTACATGTACTGTATTGTAGGGATCTCCAGAAAGTCTACGGTTGATATGTGGCACAACATATACAACATAATGGTTCTACTCCGGAATAAAAAGGACGCGATGCGTACGCCGTTCTACATACTCAGTACGCCCAAATAATCACATGATGCCGGTACAAACAAACCCACATGTGTACTGAACGCGTATGGAAATACACGTACGTCTGTGCGCGTTTGCGCACATGGCTTTGTTTGTACCGTGGTCGATTCGAATTCCGGGTTTGGCCTATTGAAGAGTTATTTGGACTTACAGCTGTCTTGCAGGACTCTCTCATCATAGCATACTGTACATGTTATATGGTAAATGTGGTAACTATTTACATGTACATACCTTGATGAATGCATCAATATCACCAACTGCCGGAATGAAATCTGGGATGAATGGTTTCAATTTGTGATCCAATTCTATGGTCTGTGGTGTGTATCTTGTGATGTATTGGAACAATTCCTTGATGTCGGGAGCCACTGGTAGATGCTCATAGTCTGCAGGATCATAGGCACTGTGAAAATAATCAAATAAATATCAGATAATTCTATCAAAATGTTCAATTACCCTTGGTGTTTCTAATGTATCTGTGTGTTTCCTGTCATTAAAGGGACAAAGTCGGCCATTTTCCATGAATTTTGTTTGATATGAGATACTACTTACATGAACTCATCACAAAAATGAATTAGTGGTCATGACCATTTATTCATTTTCACATGGTTTCATTTGTCTAAAACCGGTGTTGAATATATGTATGGTCACCCATTCATTCAGTATCTTTCAACATGTCAAACAATATAAGTAGTATCTTGCATCAAACAAAATTCATGAAAAATGGCTGACTTTGTCCCTTTAAATATAATATAAAAGCATTGATATACAAGCGACCTAGCGGCCGATATAGCTCCGCTGTGTTTATGTACAGAATAACTATTTTTGACACATGTTGATGAAGAAGGTGGAAATCTTTGATAACTCAATGCAGTGGCCAGAAAAAAGTGGCTAAAATAAGCTGCAAAAATACAAAATTGAAGATTTCATGATACTTTGAATATATCACATCCGATCATCCCTAAGAACATGTCAATCAAAGCTATCTGATGAGTAGTTTTTTGAGAATGAAATATTCTGACCAAAAATGGCAACA
>LD352520.1:120513-153668 GCA_001465055.1 Ptychodera flava | reverse complement strand
GGAATATGCACACATCTACTTAGACGCAAAAAGGTTAGCAGAAATTCAGAGATGTATTGAAAGCCATACATCGTTGCTGTTTGTATGATGGAAATTCGTCTCCGAACTCGGCGATACATGAGCGGCCATTCTGTTTCATAACTTCCTATACCGGTACATGTATTTCTATTGCATACCACAGCGGTCATCGCATCGCTGTCTATCAAACCACAAAACGACTGTGATTTGAATTCAGTAAATTTTGATTGGATTCGAACTCGCAACGTACGGCATACAGTCACCTTAGTAGCGAAGAAATCACAGTCAAGGAAGGTCTGTCGACCAGACCTCAGCCCCTCGACCACTCCACAAACCCTAGTTATAATGTAGTCTCGAATTTTGTGAACCCTACACACTTCCGTAATATTCAGGCAGAGGTGATAATCGGTAGTTCCTGGTGTAAAAGATAGTTTATGTTTCTCTGATAAGCCAACGACTAAGCAGGTGTTTAACCATCCCGCCCAGTGTTTGCCAACAACCAACGTCACTACGACGTTGCCTATTGTGCACCCACGGCGCTGGACTTTCCTCTTTAACAAAGTCATAGTATGGACTTTCTGTGTCTAGCTGGGTTTGACTGCATTCAGATACCGTATGTTGTGAGTTTGTAGCCAATTGAAGACTAGCCGTATTTTAGCTCGTCCCAAAGTGACGAACCGGACGTGGCATGCAAAGTAAATTGAATTTCAGGTCCCAGGCTTTGGTAGTCTGTGTGGGCTACCAGTTCATGGATTTTGGTAGCCCCAGAGAAAAGTTGGTAGTCTGTGGATGCGGGACTACCGCTAATTTCGAGCCCTGACATGAATAAATGTCTTTATTTGCTCATAATGAATTATGGGTGTAACTACTGAGACAGCTTTCATGATATGCCTCTTGATTGGACAGGTATAAAGTTTTGAAAACATGACAGGTCCAATAACCCTGCCACAGTGGTCAGAGCTCCAATAGTTCTTTGGCCATACCAGCAGACATCTTGATGACTCTGACTTGGTACATGTAATAAACACAACAGTTCTACCTGCATCATGGGGGAACTGTCAAACTGCTGTGGACTTCATTAAAAAGTCATTTGTTCAGAGACATAATTGGCAAGATAGGAAGCACCTTAAATTTTAACCCTGCTTGGCACAATGACTGGAAGAATTCTGTAAACAACATTTAGACCCTACATGTATATCTTTGAAGTCATGCAAATGGCTTGAAGCTTACTCTTACTATTACCAACCATTGACATTTACCGTTGTGATTTACTAATTTCATGAATGTTTCTAGAACTCACTGCTTCAATTATTTGTTATTATAACACCATTGAATGGTCACGAATTTTAAATTGACATTGCTGCAACTATACTGTGAAGACAGCATACAATACATACACACATAAGACTAGGCCAGCTAGATTGCCATTAAAACGACGCACATCAAAAATGTCTTACTTATTATAATGTACAGTAGGCGGTGGTTTGGATCTGTGTAGTTCACTGATGCTGTCAATCCAGTTCTGTACATTCTTAGGATGTTTATCTGCTTCATCAATACTGCGTACTTGTACTGATTTTGTAGTAGTTTGTTTAGAGATTGCTCTCATCTGTAGATCCAACACAGTGGGATCTGACTGCTTTGCGCACGGTTCATCTAACACTGTAAGACCAAGGGTACCTGGTTTACCATCTGGTCTGTTTACCTACAGGTAGAAAAGTTACGTAACCAGTTAGTGTGTGTGTGTGTGTGTGTGTGTGTGTGTGTGTGTGTGTATATATATATATACATATATATATATATATATATATCACATTCATTTTTCATATCATTTTACCACTGGAGGGACTTTGATTTTTGTACAATGACTGATCATTTTGTGATTTTTGAAAATCATTATTGCTTTTAAATTTTCAAGGAATCAATTTTATTTTCAGAAACTTTCAAGTAGGCCTTGAAAATCAAGGACTTTCAAAGATTTTCCAGGAGTATACACACTTTGTAACATGTTATCAAAATTCTTAGCTACTAATTTTAACTGCTGCTTGTATCACTTTGCTACCATTGGTCAGCCCTTTGTCCAATGTTGGCCATATGCTGGTTATCATGACACAAATTTCAGTCAATTACTAATTTTTCAAAAGAGGCTAACACTGATAAAAAAAAGAAACTAGAGAATTACTGGCCCTTTCAACACTAAATTCACATCCAAGTGGAAATTCAATCAACAAGAGTGAAGCCTGATGGATATGTGAACTGAATTATTTCAAAATGCATGTATTGTACTATAGGGAGTACATCAAGAAAGTCTACGATTAGCATGTGACACAACATATACAACATGATTGAAGAGTTATTTGGACTTACAGCTGTCTTGCAGGACTCTCTCATCATAGCATACTGTACATGTTATATGGTAAATGTGGTAACTATTTACATGTACATACCTTGATGAATGCATCAATATCACCCACTGCCGGAATGAAATCTGGGATGAATGGTTTCAATTTGTGATCCAATTCTATGGTCTGTGGTGTGTATCTTGTGATGTATTGGAACAATTCCTTGATGTCTGGAGCCACTGGTAGATGCTCATAGTCTGCAGGATCATAGGCACTGTGAAAATGACAAATAAATTTTAGATAATTCTATCAAAATGTTCAATTACCCTTGGTGTTTCTATTGTATCTGTGTGTTTGCTGTCATTAAAGGGACAAAGTCAGCCATTTTCCATGAATTTTGTTTGATATGAGATACTACTTATATGAAATCATCGCAAAAATGAATTAGTGGTCATAACCATTTATTCATTTTTGCATGGTTTCATTTGTCTAAAACCGGTGTTGAATATATGCATGGCCACCCATTCATTCAGTATCTTTCAACATGTCAAACAATATAAGTAGTATCTTGCATCAAACAAAATTCATGAAAAATGGCCGACTGTGTCCCTTTAAATATAATAGAAAAGCATTGATATAAAATGGTGTATTCTACCATTAGGGACTGTCTCACATTGTCGTATGGTGGAATATAATGAGAACTAAATATTTATGATAAAGAAAATGTTGAGAAAGTTAAATATTGTTAATGTTTGTAACTTGTATTTTGTTGGAGTAGGACATCAAAATGGTTTACAGGATGTATGTCTGTCATTACAGGTACAGATTTAGTGTTTAACCCTTTGCACCCTGACCCGCTGGTACCCTATGACATCATGTGGACATTTTTGTCCGAGCCGGGTTCAAAGGGTTAAGTCTCTGCCGTCATTATTGGCTATGCCCCATTATTCTTTTTCCTCATTCACACTGTATTGATATTTTCCCTTTCTTATGCTGTATGATATTTTCGCTCTCTTAGACCATATCAAGAGTGTAAGAAGACATGTGGTGTAGTAATGGTATATTCAAGTCATGTGTAAAGAGTGTGGCAGTGGTGGTAGTCTTCATCACTAGGTTAATCTATACAGCTGCTGCTTTGACAACACAGCATGTGAAAGGGAAATTATTATTCCAGCGTATGAGAGGAAAATATCATTACCGGTACAGCATGAGTGAGGGAAAATCTGATGTCCTGCTCCAACAAAACACAAGTTACAAACATTAACAATATTTAACTTTCTCAATATTTTCTTTATCATAAATATTTAGTTCTCATTATATTCCAGCACATGAAGTCATTACTGTTTATTGAACTATGACAATGACAAACAAGTTATTGACTGACCCCTCTATAGCACCTCCATGTTCATCATCATCATCATCGTCATCATCATCATCATCATCTGAAGAGTCACTTCCATCATCATCGTCATCATCATCATCTTCACTATTATACTGGGGTTGTTGATCTAGCTGGGATGGCTGACCTATGGGCTAATAAAGACATGTACAATATCCAAATAAGAACTGTTCTGATGATATCTGTAAGCATCTCCTGAGGAATACTGGGATCAAAGTTGCTCCATGGTAATGATCAGTTTCTGTTAAAGGTGCCTCTATCTACATTGTTTAGTTGATAGTGAGTTGCATTACAACTTGAAATCAACCCAGTATTTTACAGTTTTGTTGGAAACACACTGAGAGACAATCACTGGTCACTTGGTATGGCATTTCCACAGGACATGTACAAAACTCTCCATGATATTTGAAGTATAGAACCACACTTTTCTACCATGGTGTAAACCACAGCATTGTCTGTGCAACATGTCTGTCATTGGAACAATAAGATGCTGTAATGTACAACTACATGTACATGTATGTACACTGTATGACTATGCAGCAAGTTTGTTGTGAATGTTAAGACTGTCAGAGTTCCAAATACTTTACTAGCTTTGGCAAGGTATTTATATTTCAAACAAGTTGTATTGTACACATTACACAGTCATAAGGTGTCATTAGAAGAATTTTAAAAAATCTATTAATGTTCAAAAACCTTTGCTACAATCCCAATGCTAGCATCTAGCAGACAGTGTTAGTTAAAATCAAACAATTGTGCTTGCTTGTCATGTGTACAGACTGTGTAATGAGATTCAGCTCTCTGAATTTGGAATTTGATACAGTAATCTATATGTGTAAAAGTATTGTATTTATTCAGTGTACAGATATGCAAGTGTATCTAATATTCAGCTGGAGTATTGCACATGAAGTCCTGTGCAAATTATAAGTACCAAATGACCAGTTTGTTTTAATGGAAGTGATAATACTACACAAACACACACTAAAGGGTGAGGTCTCTGATTTTGAAGAGTTTTAAATCCATGAGTTAAGGTAAAGTGTGCAGTATTCTCTATGACTGGCAGACTGAATAAAGTTTCCTTGCTAGGTACTGTGTATACTGTAATACAGTAGACATCCATCTCCACCTTTAAAGCCCTTTTACATATACCCAGTCTCTTGTCCGTAAATTTATTAACATCTTCTGACAACACAGCAAATGATAGGTAGCTTGCAATAGGGAGGGGTCAACGTATAGTTACTTCAGGTTATTAAAATAAGATGAAATTCTGCATAAATGTCTCCATGGCACAAAGGGACACAAAACAATATGGTTTTATCCAAGTCTGGAAACATGATGCATTCAATTTAAAATCGGAATGGGAGCTAGCTAGTCATGCAATGATAACGCATCAAAACAAAAACAACAGAAGGGAAAATTGCTTTTTAAAGGAGAAAATATTTTGTTTCTTGTTGGCTTGATGATATTACCCTTCACAGCCACTGTAAACTCATGCAGTCTGCTTTACACTGATTACATGCAGACCTATCACTGACTCATGTACTTTTTAAAAAATTTCATTTTAAGAACTTCAACTAAAATGCATTAACTACTGTAAGACTATTTGATAATTGAAAAATTAAACATATTTCTTCACTATGTAAGTTTAGTACAGAAATATGTTTCACTTTTCAATATATTTTTATGTACAGTTTTTATGTGGATGTTTCTATTGGCTACTTTTATTTTTCTACATAGTATATCATGGTAGATCATAAAACACCATTTGTATGGGAAATGAAGGACTTATCCTATGTAAATAAAGTACAATAAACAAATAAACAGAACATATCACCAAGACTGGCATTAGAAAGACATGCATTATGTCATGTACCGGTATGCAGCCTTTACTATTGGCATTGCTACAGTATGCCATGTAAAAGACACTTTGGAAGAGAAGATAATAACTCAGTGTTACCACATATAGACTTTTGTAATGAGTTTTTCAAGAGACGTATTTGCAATTCTTCCATTGTTCTGCCCGGTAATGCATACATATACTTAGAGGATCAGTAGCTGTAACTTTTAATGATTTTTTTCACAATGTTTGTTACAAGTTCTTGTTCTACTTCCCAAAGCATGTTAAAACATCCATTATTTAGCTTATCAACACAGTGTCTATACACGTACGTGTAAAATGAACTGTTATTACACATTTGAATTCTAGTCCAGATTTATATAAAATTTACTTGTCAGCAATAATAAGGCTGTCTACTCAAGTACAAGCTGGGTAGACAAGCTCAACACTGCATATTTCCACCTACTCTGGGATGTAAAACAAGAACCTGCTGTTGACATAAAAAACAATAACAGTGAAAATCATCAGCTAATAGAGCTGTCTTTCTGTCTCTGTTGATACATGTACATGTGTGGGTACAGAAAATACAGTGAACATAGAAATACACAGATTATTTGAAGCATGAATGGGAGTTTTTAGCAAATCTGATTTTCAAATCTATCATCTATTTACACATATCTGATTTGTGTGAGGAAAGTTAACAGCATTCATTGTTTATTTATTAATGTTTTCAATAATTTGACGATACATAAATGAAATGTTGTTCTGAATTTCAGCGAATAAATCCGTGTAATTAGACCCTGGTATCAAACAACACATGTAAGAATTAGATTACAATTTTTGAAATTACTTTAAAAGTGAATGGAACAAAGCGTTTTTGGGATAACTTAAATTTTGCATTATAAACAACATTTTAACCAAAGGTTATGAAGTGGTCACATGAGGTGGCTCATTGACAATGGCAAGGTTAAAGACAATTTAACGTCTTATTACCATCACCAATAGCTTCCACTATTGTTATATGATGATGTGAATTTAAACTTTGTTAGAGGGACACAAGCTCTTACTTTTGATGATATTTTCACTATTTTTGTTTTGTACATGTCAATTGCCTATCCTTGTTCTACTCCCAAAAGCACATTGAAACACCTACTTTTTAGCTTGTCATCACAACATGTAGATAAGTACAATGCAGTATTATTGTTTAAATTTTCAAATTCCAGCCTGGACCAGTATTCACTTGTCAACAATAACAACAGTCTACACATGTATAAACCTGGTTAACACAGGCCAGGGCTAAATAGGTCTGACAAAGCACTGGCCTAAGGGTTAAATTTAGCTTCCGTTCAGATATGATTGCAATGAAAAAATATGACGACATAACTTCAGCTCTGCGTAACCTCTGACCTTTCAAAGTTCCAAATAGCAGCTTGGATAACATCCATGTTTGTACTGCTCAAGCTTTCAGTGCACATTTTACGCACAATAAGGTCTTATATGACTGCAACTGACTATTTGAAGCATCGGAGACAACTTCAACACATCTATACTGAGCATACGAGTGAATCGGATAATTCAGTGGTGGAGAAATAATCAGTTCATGGTGTTTTTAATGATGTTGTTAACATGTGCGTCTCTCATTTGTACAGGCACTGTGCACCAATTACATGTAGTCTCATTTGCAAGATGAAAGTTGGCAGGGAAATGTCATTCTTACTACATGGGTTGATAAGGACTGGAGAGAAAACTACTGGCAGATGTAAACTTGACAATCATACTTGGCAATGGGTCCAGGGCTAGCGTTACACTGTACATGTCCACACACTGAAATCTGGGCCAACTCAGATTTTGTGGTGGCCCTAGACCCCTTCCAAATCAGGATAAAATTGGTCCAACACCAGGTTGACGCCCAGTGATCAGAATGATTCTATGGCACCGATGTAAAAGTCATGTCTCTGTAGAGGTGACATAGCTTTTTCTGTGTGAACAGGGTAATAGTATGAATCTACAAGTTGAAGACATAGTGTCATGGTATCTCAACATGCTTTTGAGAGTAAAACAAGATGTAGTTGACATTAAAAAAAATAATTTAAAAAAATCATCAAAAGTTGCAGGTAAAGGTACTGGCCCTTTAAAAACTTTATAAACTGAAAGACAACTTAATGTGTCTTTGCATTTGCACATACATGTGCATCATTTGTTAAGGCTACAGAAACACGTTATAAAATTATAAAATATAAGTCTATAGGTTACTAAAGATGATAAAAAATATTGCAATGCTGACATGCCCTAAATGTAACTCATTTGATGATGTACGTGTGGGTGTTTGTGTGTGTGTATGTGTGTATGTGTGCGTGCATGCGTACACATGTATACACATTTATATGCATACATATACACACACACTCACACACACCATATTTCTAACTGTACATGTACATGTAATGTATGTACCTGAGTATATGTGTGTATACCGGGGGTACATATATACCCAGTACACAGACATGCATGTACTGTTGGTGTGCCGGTATATCCTTTACCCTATCTTATCTTGTTGTACACATTCACTATACTGGTGATGATGGGATAAACTATAAACTGTTAGATCAAGCAAAGAAAAAGAAAGTTACATAGATACCCACATTGTACGTGAAAACCATCAGTGTTGAGAAGTTGACAGTGACTGTGATAGGTTAGAGGTGACAAAAATGGTAGATTACAGGAGGGAAAACAGCTATGGACTGGCCAAAATGCGTTCCATTGATGTAACACATGCAGTATGCAAGGCACAGAATGAAGCATTCAGTTGAGAGTTAACATACAGTACCTTCTTTATATTGCCTGTTGGTTTTATTTTCTGAAGAAATGATAGACAGAATAGCAAAGCAGAGAGACATGAGAGACCATTACACACATCAAATTACAATACACACATCAATTATATAAAACCTCCATCTTGATTCCCACATTCTTACATTTGAAAAAGACCTGTTTCTAAATTATGTATATTCTAGACCAAACATGGGACTACATGTATGTGTCTGAGGGTAGATGACCATTTGCCTGACGTAAGGAGGGCAAATGGTCTCATGCCCCGTAGGTACACGGTCCCATGATCGGGCTATGATATTTTTATTCCATGCCTCTCTCACTCTGACATAATTTTCTCTCCAAAGCTTTAAGTTTAAGTACAAATGACAATTATATGTTTTATTTCCATTTTAGATGAAAATCTGTTGAAAAAATAGAACAATGTTCATCATCGAACAGCACATTGATATATTTAAATCACAGTTATTCAGTTTATCAAAATTTTTTCACCTAAGTTTGTATAAAACAGTATTTCCCAAGTAAAAGATGTAATTTGATCATTTTTTAATCCTGAATTGTCAAGTTGAAAATAGTTCCGCTTCACTTTCAGTCCGATGTACTTTGCAGCCCACGACATCATCAACGAGTTACATGTACCATTGAATCTTGTGGAGTGAGCAATGTTTGAGATACGAGGCATGTAATAAGGGGCTATCCTCTCACTGAAATTCTAGCATTGCTACAGTATTTACAACTAATACTGAGAACAGCAGGAGTGGCTGTCAAACGTAATAATTGAGAATGGCCATTTCACAATAAACCTAACCCTAACTCTTACCTGTTTGTTAACATAAAATCCTTCATTTGTTACAACTTGAATAGATATACTTTTGTTGGTTTTTTTCATCATAATTTAAAATCTGTTCATGATAGTTTTGTTTTACTGCCAAAATCATGCAAAAGTGCCTAGTTTTCAACTAATCAGTATCGACACTAAATGTGTGATGCATAAAATTGTTGGTAAATGAATTTTTGAATCGGTGAGAATTCATTTGTCTACAATAATATTGCAGACAATTCATTGTGGGTGCAATACTGTATTTCATATTAATTGTCGGGGATAAGATGAAATGTTATTTTTGTAAAGAGCCCTTAAAATGTACATGTCATGCAACTTTCATACCCATATCATGTCTGCTTAGCTTTGAATATTTAGCTTTTAGTCACTGATGGTGACTGGTGATGTTCCCAATGCCTGTACTCTATTAATACATGCATTGTACTAATTCAAGCAGCTTTTGACCAGTCACTGTTCTACTGACTCTTAATATGTTTTCATAACTTGGAATCTGTAAAATTAATTGAAGACCAACAAAGTATATGTATCCCTGTGGTAGATATAATGTGCCAATTGTACAGATCTACAGATCAATATCAAAGCTGTGTTTCATTATTACCGTATACTGTCATCCTTCAAAGCTGACACATTTGATTTTGAAATCAATGTTGTTAGGTCACCTTGAAGGAAGAAAGCTCCATAGATGATGTATCATTTCAAGCAATCTTGACTGCCCCAAAGCCAACGGTAAAAATTAGTGATACATGGAAATTTACTTTTTGTGATGAAAGGTGAGAAGAGAGGAGATTACATATAAATGCCTACGTGTACGGTACGTGTATGTATGAACAACATTATCTAGGAAAGGAAGAATCACCAAGGCTTTAGACTCAATATATTTTAGATACAGTATACATGTAGTGATGTACAATGTATAGATGCTGTAAACGTACCATACTTGTACAGAATTGGTTTTGAAATTATCAACATGGTACAGTTATAGAGACAATAGAGCAATTATATGTTAATGTGATTTAAAGTAATGTGCAGAAGCTGTAACTTTGATCATTTTTCACCATTTTTTGTTTACAATGTCTACTTCCAGTTCCTTGTGCTACTCCCCTATTGACGTTTACATATGAATGTCTGCTAGAATTCACTTGTCAACAATAACAACGCAGTCTGTACATGTACATGTACAGCATTTTTATAGTTGACAAGGGAATTCTGGTCCAGAAGGAATGTGAACAATAATAGTGTAGTTTACATGTATACACAGTGTATGTTGTCAAACTATATCAGTACATGTAGATAGTGGGTGTTTCATCATGCTTTAAAGAGTAAAACCAGAACTTAAAATTGACAAATAAACAAAAATAGTTAACAAATTTACAGCTCGTGTCACTCTAATATTGTCTTTAAATTAGCTTCTCCATGCCATGTCGGAATGCAAATAGAAGTATGTGTACTTCCATGAGCATTTGTACATGTGTGTTTGTTTGTACCACTGTCGCATGATCTTTTTGATGTACTGAGACTGGAGAAGACGACATATCCTTTTTACCCAAGAGGTGAACTATTACAACCAAATCAAGCTATAGTGTGTCTAAGTTACTGTATGGCTTATGAGGGAATTGCCAGACTCCAGTTTACATGAAATTCAAACATAATGTTTAGGACCTGCCAAATATACAGCTTCTGTTCATGCATAAACTTTTGCTGTAAATTTGGTCAAGAATATACACATCATGTACTTGTACACATCAATGCATTTATATAATATACCTGACAGGGCTTGAACAATCGTTCAAAGGCTTCCTACATGCACCAGCAACACTGGATTGTACAATGTACCTGACAGGTGTATCATGCATGATGCAAGTTGGAAGGTGTTTGGTCCAGGCATGTTCATAAACAGCTTACAAATTGGACAGACGTGCACATATACATGTATACACATTCCTTCAATTGTATCATGTTTGGATTGATGCAGACAAGTAGCTGGCATATTATCTTTAGAGAGAGTATATTGATACTCACTATACACAAGGTAAAAGTTACATCTGTAAACTATTGCCTAGAGCATTTGTTATAAATTCCTTCAAGTCAAACTATAGTATTCTTTTGTTTGTTTGATTTTAATGGCGGGTCAATAAATAATACTTATTTAAGGTGCACATTATTTCATAACTCTAATTTCAGTGGTTACTAAAATTAATATTAAAAATCTGAGTTTCCTGGGATTTATTCACAACCATACTGGTACACTTGTGCATGTACATGGTTCTACATCAAAGTTTTAATGTTGAAACCAAAATTGATTAAAACAATATCACATGAAACAAGTAATTGGCTATTCAAAAATTCTGTAGTCATATTCTGTGGTAATAAACCAACCTTTAAAAGACATGTACAGCGTATTGCTCATTGTTTCATTATCCTTCCAGGCTTATCACTTCCCTGCAGAGTCAGCAAAATGTTGTATTGTGCCAAATCCTACATGTACATGTACTTGAAATGGTATTGTAAATACCATGTGTATTCGGTGAAAATCATGTTTACAGTATGCTTCAAAGGGCCTTCAAATGTTCAGGTGTTTATAAGCACAATGTACATGTACAGGACACTTTATGCCTCACCAGTTTATATGTCACTAATAGTGACACAAACTGGATAGTGATTTATGTTATTTGTTGCTAACAATGGATGACACGTATTTTAAATGGAAGAGTTTGGAAAATATCCTGAACAAACCTCTTTAGACTGCAAGGCAAGGCTACAAGTATCAGAGAACTTTGAGGTTGCAAGGGGCCATTCTTTAAGGCCTGATTTCAATACTCTTGTTACAGTTCCAAAGCCTTGACAGTAAAACTCTGATAATAGTTGCCCCCCTACGTTTGGATTTGGTAATGCAAAGTGATACAGTACGCTGGTGGTCTTTGGACTCAAACGGTATTTATAAACTTGATAGTCATTTTGTGAATGGATAAACAGATCTTAGATCAAATTGCCAATTGAAATTATTCTGATGATGAAAATAATACAGTGATCACGGTTCCATTACATAGCGTAATTATAAATGTCATACACAATTGCATTACAGTGAACAAAAAGAATTTATTAGAACTAAAAGTGGGATGTTGGGGGAAGAAATCACATAAGTATCAGCTTTAAACAGAATAGCATTACCAGAGAGTGTGATGTACCATGGACCCTATATTCTAGGGTCTACTACGGTGATACACACAAAAGTTAGTGCACAACACAGCAAACCAAAGGCAAAACTACACTAAGAGAATCTGTATTGATTACAACTCATGTGAAATGCAGTGCTATCTGGGGATTTATTCACTGGGCTGGAATCCTGTATATTTCATTTGTTGGCTTGTCTGAATACCCAGTATTTGTATTTGTATTTGTATAAATACATGTACATGTAAATAGCCGGTGGTATATAACATTACAAGTTACATGTACCTCTACTGGTACCTGTGGATATTCTTTCTCAACAATAAAATATGTTATCTTCAATGAATTTGGTTTTCAATTCTGAGTATCAGTATGTACTGTTATTTGTTGATAAAACATGAAATGCCAAATAACTCAGATACGTTGAGACACAGGATTCCAAACCAGGGAGGGAGCAATGACACACACACATACACACACATACACACGTACAGTACACCAGTGTTCTCCACATGTACAGCCTTGAAAATCACAGGAATGGCCAATTTACCGTACATAACAAAAACATACCTCGTATATTCCTTTGTTATGAATTTTTTTTGGGTTATTAATATATGAATAGATACACTGAAACATTCAGTCATATACATGTACATGTACATGTATGGGTCTTTGCCAACTCTAACCCAGACCACAGACCCTAATTTTGCCCAAACCAATTACATGGATGGGGTTACAGTTTGCAGAGACCCTACATACTGAATGAATTGTTAAATGAATAGATTGCGAACAAAAAACCGGTGTGGCCCATTTCTCAAAGTCCCCTTATGGAGAACCCTGCAAACACACAGACACACACACTCAAATGGTACCTGTGTTGGTTGTATCAACTGATTTATCTGATCTGTTTGAGTGTCATCAGGCTGGAGGAAGGATAATAAAATAACAATAACATATTTTTACAAAATTATATTCAAATGTGACCCATTCACTAACACGTCAAAGCTTACAATGATACCCCAATTTCAGCACAAATCACAGAAAACAGCAGTAAAGCTACACAGCTAAACATTTCTCATTTCATGCAATTAGTGGTTATTGGTATTCTCAGAACTGTCCATCAGTTCAATAATGGCAGAAAATATGTGTACATATTCCAGAAAAATAGAAGGGTTTCTGGTCTGTTATGAAAGTACTATCATGATCAATCTGATTGAAATCAGATGTAGAATACGACGACGTCTATATTTATGCGGCATTGTCTTGCTGTCACCTAAGTGAGAAGAGACAGCAAGAGAATACCACACACGTATAGATGTCGTTTAAGGTGGTTGGAAAGGCTATTTTTGCACCAATTGTTTTCTCAGAGTTAATGTCAAGTTTCAAGTGTTAGAATCAAGATATTTAGTTCACATTTTCAGGATAACTCCCTTACTTAATATTATCTCCAAAGAATATAAAAATTGTATATTTGCAGCCATGATTTTGAAATATGACACCAGTAAATATAAAATTTAATTTTTCATATTTTTTTTTACATATTTGAATTTAATAGTAATTGGATAGTATTAATATTACCAAATTCGTTATAAATATGTTGACACTATTTATTGTAAGATTTGTACGGCAGGATTTGTAAATAAAATTTGTTTTTATGATATTACATGGGTTTATATATCAAAAAATTATTAAAAATTCTTTCAAATTTCTAAATGTGATTTTTCATAAAGTATTTTAAATACAGGAAAATTATGCCGTACAAATCTTATCTGTAACCTTGTTAATAGGCTGTAAACATTCCATGTCCATATCTCATTTCAAAGTTGGATTGAATTGGTATACAATTATGTAGGAAAACTGTTATTATGTCAAAAATGTTGAAAACAAGCCATATTTGCACCCCTCTTTTGAAGTCATAGAGCAGTTTTTTTTTGGTTAATCTCACTTTTGACACCTCTTTGACACTAAAAGAATCTACAAATGCATTTATAATAGTAGTCACTCACTCTGAATGCCAGCACCACCTTGTCAAACTTTCCTGAAAAACAGCAAATAATGACTTTCCCTTTTCAAACATTTTATTAACAGCTAGGGGACCTCTACCATAGTTAATACACTAAGGACTCCCCAACTTCTTCTTATTTGGTCAGTTTTTCAGAAGTTTTAACAGGCTATAACTCTGCAATGCCTTTGTGCCCAAATATCTAGTTTTTTTTATTTCACAGAGAATGTTGACTACTTGTATATTTTAATAGTTTTGTTTAAATTTATAACTGACGCTCTAGCCTTTCCAACCACCTTAACTCAACATCTAATTTCAAACAGATTGTATCATGATGTACCTTTTTTTCTGACCACTTAAATCTAAGATAGCTGTAACAATTCATTTTTTCCTGACTGTACGTGTATCGTATTTTCTCTTCATGATTGTAATGAAAAGTTATTAGCTGGTTCACACCTTGAGTCTATTGCTGTAATTCTACATCAACGATGCGTTATCAGGAATCATTTATGTTAATTGTATGTTGAATGGTAATACAATAGAGAAATACACCTATACAATGTACGTGGGGTAAAAATGTTACACAGAGTTTTCATACTAATGCATGTGATATCCAGAAACAAATCTACTTTTGTTTTGCCAATGTCACATTACAGTTGTATTTTTGAGTTTTTCAAGCAGAACAAATGACCAGCTCTGATAATGCCTCGTACTGGTATCAAAAAGAACTGATAACTACATGACTGTAATACTGTACCTATCAACAATTTATTGTAGAATCTACAACAATGCTCAAACCTGGACAATAATACTTGTATGAACAGTAAAAACATGACATTTAGTGATATTTGCTGCTATCTATCTAGAGATATCAGTGATATTAAACATACATGTACTACATGTACTGGCTTAAAAGTTATAAGAATGGCACATGTACTTGTGTTCTCTAGTATGACCTGATAATGCCTTGTAAATACGGTGATAGCTAGTCACTGTGAAAGCAATTTTGTTGTCTTGTTGAGACCATCCTTACTTCTATCTCAAAGTATACAGATGTCCTCGTGGGAAATTATAGTGCTAGATGCGGAAAGCAGAACGTTATAAATAGTAACATAAATTACTTTAAGTACAAAGTAAGAATATCTATTACTTAAATTTCATGCATCATGCAATCTTCAGACAGAAGTAAAAGGATTCTTAGCAACACTCTCATTTATTTAATGGTGTGTCCCAAACATATAAATGAGAGTTATATATATATATATATATATATATATATATATATATATATATATATATATATATATAAATTTTATATATATATATATATATATATATATATATATATATAAAGAAAATCTGGTCATTCTATTGTCATTAGAATTGTTGAAATTAACAGATATATCAATTTCTGATATTGATTCAGTGTTTCAGCATACATGTATGTGTTGTTTGAATCATATGCCCTGATTTCTATTCATTGTGGCTTCAGATGCAGAAAGATTACAAGGTGAATTACTATAGATCCATCCTCACCCTAAAGTTTACAATCTAATCATTATTGCCAAACTATAAACGGTACTCATATCCTAGTTCATGTGCCTGATTTGTCAATTGTATTGCACATTACTCAAGTAACACTTGCAATTTTAAGCAATGCTGAAAAGATGGTCTTTCAAAAGTTCTGTAGAACTCTGATACACACGAGTCATTTTAAAATTAGCCACCTGCCTGTAAAAACCTACTACTGCCTAATTAAACATCATAATGATATCATGTATATACCCTCATCATGCAGACGATGTTGTGAAATGTCCTTACCAACCTGTTGCTAGATTGAGAAGTTGAAAATCTAGGTGTACATGTAACTACTAATGAACTGTCCTGCTATAATTGCTATTCCATGCTATTTGGCTAAAATTTGAGTGCAAACAGAAGTATTCTCGTTGCATAATGATGTGTGTTTGCCACATGGAAATGGTGTGAAGACTGTAACTGATATAGATATTTATTTGATCTTGTCAAGGATATGCAGTGTACAGATTATACCTTGAAAGTATTTTAATTATTTTGTTTCAATTTCAAGAGATAGCACATCTCCTTTGCACACCCCCGTTGTTTGATTTCTATAAGGAAAAGTAATACTATTTTACAAATACACCTATGAAATACCTGTACGGATGACCCTTAGTGTGTTGATATCATACCTTGTTTTCCATAGTATTGGCTTCATAGTCATCGCTGTCATCTGTTCGGTCCGTCATTTGTGTACCTGGCCGCTTGCCACTACCGCTGCCTTCAATGCAGATATAGACATATACATAACATTACATGATGTGTATAATAAATTCAGGGATAAATTGGCAAATGTTTCTCATAAAACAGTACATTTCTCAAAGGGTAACAAAACTACAGGATGAATGGTAACTAGTCCTGAGACCTTATTATCGATGGTACCGGTAGTCCTGAATAAAATACTACATGTACATTGTGTTCACCTTTATGGAAACTCTTCAGAAACACTGAAATTGTTAAAATATGTATTTCATTTAGTCAAAATATTGAAACAGCAATATATCACAGTTTTCTGTGGTGGAGGGACTGTGACAAAGTGTAGCAACCTGTGAATTTGCTGTTGTTGCTGGTGATATCACTCAATTGGAAAGGTCAAAATTTTGCCCCTCACTCTGCTTTGGTGATATGTGTAGAGTGTACATACTCAAAAGAACAGCAAATAACATCTTGTGGTTCGGTCTCCACAAAAATGATATGTGCAATTTTACGTTCATATTTTGAAGGCAGTAACATTTAGAAGCAGAATTTGAAATATGGCCCTTGCAAAATGTTCAAGCTCCACAGACTTCTCTAAGCAAAGCAAAGGCCACTATAGCACAATCAGCTGTTGACAGTCTAATAAAGAAGATGAGTTTGTGCTTTAGGGTAAAAGGATTTTTACATTATTAACTATTCCATCCATTCACTTGTCTGAATGAGGTTATTGCATTGAAATAATTTCATTTGAGGATTATGTTATTTTATGTCTTTGCAAGCCCGCAGGAACTACCTGCTAAAATATATGCCATTATCACTGCGATAAGTACAATTATTAATGTTGACCTTATCAGTGTAGGGCAGAGGAATGCTAGATTATTAGATGGTGTAGATTTTAACATTTACAGTTTGACAAGCAAATGTGATGTCACCATAGCAACTGCATATGACAGCTCCGAACAACTGAATAAATTTGGGTAAAATGGGCCGAAATGATTATCACACAGTCTCATAGTTACCTTCATGTGTGAATGTATCGTGACACAAAACACAGTCATGTGTATCTATGAAAACAAGCTAATGTGATGTTTTATTTGCATTGGTCATGACGGGGAGTGCATTTACATCACAGTACACTGACACAGTACGGTACGTACCTGCGGCACCGGGAACTCTTGGTGTTGGTGTGTAGGTAGAAGCGACTTCTTCAGCGTCGGGGACTTCCAGAGATTCGTCGTAAGGTTGATTGACAACTAACTGTGTCTAGTAACGACAAAAGAGATAACAAATCAAGAACTACAAAGTACAATACACCTTGGTCACCAAGTTGGTGGGCGGACGGATTATAGTAGTATGAGCGAGCAGACCCCATAGTTTAGTATCTACTACGAAATAAAGTCAAACTGAGATATACATTGTTTCTACTTTGATTCCAATGAATAAACTAGCAACAACAGCGTTCAAAAGGTTCGAATCACCGTTTTGACAAAGTTATTTCCCATTAATCATGGACGGTTCCTTCGTGACTGCACAGAGCTCGGAGTCCGAGATAATTACTGGAGATCAACAGACTAGACCTCCATAATAATGACTGTCAAAACCCTCACTGGCTACTTTTATAAATATTCTTGATAGAAAGTAAAATTAAAACTTAAGATCTATTTGTGTATCTTAAGAGAAACCTCGTCAGATGAGATACGTCGTACATCTTTGCCGTGTACACACGCTGCCGTGCCACCGCGGTATTGTTCCGTGCCGAATATGCAGGAAAGTCGTCGGTCGTTCGCACTCTGGCTCGTTAACTCTTTCGAATATCTTCACTTCAGTATGTCACATAAAACACAAATTTTAATCAATCTGAGTAATGGTGCGCTAATTCATACCCATTTGCCCTAAAAACGCATTTCATACACGATAAACAGATGAAAACGGCGAGAATTGTGCTTACCTTGCGCTGATCGTCGTCGGAATCGTCCATGGGAAGGTAAACTATTGCTAGGCAATGGAATGCGGGAGGTCACGAGATCTCACGAGAATTGGCGTTAGTTCAGCTGTCGGGCTTCGCAGACGGTCGGTCGGTCCCACTACCTCCTGATTACGCAGCTGTGCTATCTTTTGAACCTCAAAAATATGCCCTGAAAACTTCTGTAGAAAACGTTGAACTCTATGCGCAAGATGAGTGAACTGGCGAGGCCAAGTTTCTACTCCAGTTGTAATCACGTCGTCGGCCCTGGCCCAATGGCCTTGCAAGGCTAAACCGCTGAGGGCGCAGTGGATATCGGCGGATATTATGCATATGATGATGCATCAAGGCCAGAGAGGAAAATATTATAGTTTCTTGGATGTTTTCGCAAAACTATAGAAACGGCGAGTGAATTTTTTTTCGCGAATAATAAAAATTTCCCACTAGTTATATTGTTAATGTTACAATGAATTGGCATGTAGATGTCACAAACTGTCGGCCACAATAGAGGCATAACATATACACACCATACAGGCAGCGTTGACCAAAATTCTCTAAGCATTATACCGCGTGCTGCCAGAAGTAAACAACACTCTAAAAATATTTACAACAAACATCCAAATTGAACGACAAAAATATTGTATTTTTAACGTCCTCATGGAAGGTGGGGTCGAATATTTGAGTTTTTACAGTTTTCGTCCACCCGATCGTTGATGCCTGCACACACCGTAACGGTTGGAGAAAACACAATGAATATAACAAACTTCATGCTAAATTCGATCAAGATAGACATCTCCAAGCGAACTTTGACATCGACGCAACCATGCGGATTTTTTTCATCGTTATAAATGTCTATGCTTTCAATGCCCTTGTCGTTCAAACCGATGCACCTTTTATCACACGTCAGTAACTTAATCCCTATGTGCCATCCTGACTAACGCTGATATAACTTTGGAACTAATCGGCGGCCGTCTTGTCGAATACTGGTGATCAAATTAATATTCACGATGCACTAAACCTTCACAAGACAGTGATATTATTGCTGAAAGTCGACTCTGTTGCGTTGCTCCACGTAAAACGTATGACGCTATTCAGCTTGTTGACAGTCGTTCTGCCCATACTCAATACAAGTCTCATTCGAAGTCAATCTGACGCGAAAACTCGCGAGACTAACCGACAGCACTACATTAATTGCAATGTGGATGTATGTAAGACATAATATGCAAGACTTTCAGAATTATATTCAAAACTCTTTGAAATAAATAATGAGATCAAATATACAAAAGAATGAAAGATACATCACAAAGCGATTTCAAAGTCAAATCACTATTTATAGTGTTGAAAATCGGTCAATGAGAAATGTCATAAAGTCAAAGGTCAACTTGGTAAAAGTGGATTACGAAATAACCTTACTCTATCCAACAATAACAAAACCTCTTAATTCAGTCAACAAGAATCGTAAGCAACATAATGAATAATTTAAAGTCGAGGAAATTTCACAGAGGCCTATTCACACGAAGCATGGCGGCCATGGGCCACAAATAACTGTTGAGAAATATCAGAGGAATCCGTAATACACATTCATTTTGAGTGCAAATATTTCAAGGAAATTTGGCAAAAAATTATTTCTGTTATAAACATGTCAACAGCTAACAATTGCCGTCATTGCTAACGATAACAATGCAACGTCAGATTTTGTTTACTTGATCACTTCTTGTGTGAAATGCAGTAGGTAAGAAACTATGTTATCCAGACTCTTAACATGAATTATGTTATTCTCTGTAATGCGACTGAAATTATTTTTTTTTCTAATGGATGATACGATTGTATATTAATTCATACTATGATGAAAAAAGTCGATGATTTTTTGGCTAACACGGATATGTTAAGCCTACTTTAGTTTCTTGTTGTGATGGAATTATATTATTGTTACCGTCTCCATCTTCCTCACTCAGTTGCTGCTATTTCAGAACACCCGTTCGTTCTTTCTTCGTTTGCTTTTATTCAAAGTCATGTACACTTGACATTCCAAGTTTATTACAACCAAAAAAGGTGTTATAATGATAGAATCCATGTTTGAATCAAACTTACTAACAAACAGACTGACTTCAAAATAGCTATTCTTGTACTTCAAGTCGTTTCATCACGTGCACATGTAATCCACTTAGCTTTCCAAACTTCGTCTCTTTCCAAACCCTCATCTCTTTCAATATCTCGTCGCTTCGCTAACGATGAAGTGAACTGACATGCCTATCATCCTCGGCGATTCGCCCTTCACCATGTTTATCCATACTGCAAGAAGCACACTTTGCTTTGATGAGTCGTGAAGCGACCCGATCTGCAAAGCGAGACAAGTAATCACCCTGCGATAGAATGAGACAAGTAATCACCCTGCGATAGAATGAGAGGACTATTCCATACAATGCGTACAATGATAAGACCTGTAATCGTGTTATACTCTACTTATTTGTCACATTTTCCAAATATCTGGTTTTGTTAGTAAACTTTGTTTGTGTTTTTTTTTTACTTGTTTGTTGTCTTTTTGTCTCTTTCGCTTATTTCCTTTTATCTTTTCTTTCGTCTGTATGTTGTTTGTCCGTTCGTTTGTTTAGTCTTTACTTGTTTATTATAAGTCTGAGTTAGCTGTAATCACGGTTTAGAACTTGACGACACCGTCGAGATAAGGCTTCCTCCATGAAGACAAATCAATGTGCGCAAACCATGACCGGACAGGGTTTTTTTGTAAGTTGACGATGTGTCAAAATGAATTAAAACACTTTCTAGTTCCTGCTCACAGTTTGCTGCATCCTCTGACAGCATTATATGAACGTTAATAAGGCGATTTTTTCACGTGATTTATCCTTGGTCAGGTGCTCACGACAGTAACTGGAAAGATTGCCTTAAAATCGCTGATGCAATGCACGGTTACATATGGGTCATGCTGAACACCCGCAAACACCAAAAGTGCAACGCAAAGTTTTCTGTGACAGGCATGGATTATCGTAGCTTATCACTGAAAAGCCTTGTTCTGTGTCCAAAGACTCCATATCTACATGTAAGGTTATGTTTTGATAGGCAAGTACTTCTCATTTCCACCTGATATTTTCAGTTTTTTCACAAAATGAATGTCATCGAGGCGAAGAAGGCCTATTTGTAAAGAAAACCCAGTCTAGCATCTCTTTGTTTTCCAGATGTGATTATCATGAATTATGAAATATAATACTCTGGAGATGATACAAGTCAAAATGATTTACTCAATTTATTGAACTTACTGTAGCCGGGGCGCCCTTAGGGCTCAAAGTCGAACCGAAGTATTATGTCGTTATCAGATATTATCGTTTTTATTTGAGGCAAGAGTTTAGTTTACAACAAGTTTGTTATGCCCTTGAATTAGTGAGTGTCAAGTTTAACTGCATGCACAGATAATCAGTTCATGATGACTAGTGACTTAATGTCATGTAAATCGGCGATTGTGAGCGAGACAACAGTGAGTTGCAAATATAAGTCGAATTGCCCTGCTGGTGTATGGGGTTCCTTAAATCGGCGACGTCGCTCGATCGATGATATTCTTCATGAATTGCATCTGTACACCTGACTTGATATCTACGAACCGATACAGAGAGTCAAGTTAGATTTAAAGAAATCAAATCGGTGACGTCACATAATCGATGGTGTCCTTCATGAATCGCATATTCGTCGGTAACTATAACTACAGAAGCAAAAATCTTCATTATAAAAAAAAAACTTTCGGTCATGGTTGAAACTTAACGCACTCTTATTGGTTAATTGAGTCAAACCAACTTACCGTAGCTGGAATCTGTATAGCCCCACCTGAAATGTAAAATTAATATTACATTTGTAAGCTTCACCTTTCGACACAATAATGGTGGTAGCATTGATAATCATAGACATTACAAACTTGTAAACGGTCGATTTTGTGCTTGTCGGAAATCGTCTGTCCTTACATAGACTATTTACATGTAGGAATACATTCTATGGAAATCGATTGTTGTGAAATTATTAGAAGAACATTACCAATCCCAGCATCCATTGGTGTTGCCAAGCGCTGGTTCTGCCTGTGGCCAAATCATTATTATGTTGTTTGCCTCTGCAACCTCATTGTATCCAGAGTTGATGACGTATTCTTCGTCCAAATTATGTCTGTAAGCCAATCATCAAATGATGCATTCAATCAAATCAGGAGACTGGGACATGTTACCATGAATGCGCATCTTAGGGAACTTTACTGTCTGCAGCATTCAACGAAAAAATAATTCGAATCTCGTACGATGATCAATTAAAGCAAAATAAAGTTTCTTGAATGGTTGTAACTTTTTGAGATCTAGAAAACAGATGAATTTCTCCTCTCCTTGTCTTTAATGCCAATGCGTTGTTCACGATATGTAGTTAGACTATTGTTGACAAATGAATTGTAAAGCCCGACCAGCATTGATTAGTCAACGTAAAATTTGACATAACGAGGTAATGACGCATTTCTCACTGGGCATTACTGTATAATGTTAGAAGTACAGCAGGAAACTATTTCACATGCCGACAGAACAAAAGTAATCGGTGACATTATTCGGCTAACCATTTTCTCACCCTGAAATCAGAGAATGAAAGTCGAAATAAGGGCAAATTTCATAATTTCATAGGTTCACTTGACCATTTACATTAAAATTGGACCAAATTTCGATCTTGGATTTGTTCTGTTATTAGCATTCAATTTCTCAATCAAGAATGACACATAACGTATTAAATGTCCCCATGGTTTAGGAAGACTTTAAATTGCCGAAGAATAACGGAAAATGAAGTGAAGATGTTCTCAAAATTTGTCAAGACCCCTGGATGGCCGTGATATTTATGACGTCATTCAACTGTAGCGAATTTGTCAGTTTACGAACAGATATGACCTCGCTTAGCGACAGTAACCCGGCAACTTGAGGTCTGTAACTAAGAGTCTGACTTTAGCCAGAAATCCCGAACAATGGACATGTGATTAATATCTTTATTCTCTAGTGTGAAGATAAACGCCACAAAATTGTTGCACACATGCTATAAACATCAGGTTCATATATGTATATACTGTCTGTGCACTTTGAGCTCAACTGCAATCCAAAAAGTTCAATAGCATCTATAACGTGGACATAAAATTGACACCATAATTCTCACTATACCATATATCAACCAATACGTACCGTCCCTGGAGACAACCGTGGACAGAAATATGTACCTTACAACCTGTAATCAATTACATTCCATATGTAAGGACCATTGCCAATATACACTTTAAATTGTTCATGACATTAGTGCATCGAATCACCTGACCGACTTTGTACAAATGTCACAACAAACGTCTGTCTACAGAATGTTCTGCTCGTGGGACGCCTGGAAACAGTCAATGTTTGATTCCTAACGCGCGTTCCGTACGGTTTTTCGCTGAATTTACTGGTGCATGCAAAGGTATCTCATTCTCACTGTTTTTACACAACATTCATGAAACACTTCTTACCTGGAGTGTCGATGCAACCACTTGGTACGTACACATAACCCATTTCATCTAAACTGGTTATACCTAGGTAGGGTGAAGGTTCCAGCTCTGTTTGATCAAATGTTATCATCTGCAAAACAGAGAAATTTTCCATTTATTTCAGAAATAGCTTAAAATATCATGTTTCATATCATTAAAAAATCAGAAATCCCGACAAAGAGAGTCACTATGAACACGTTCAGGAATCCATAGAACCGCCGCCAACGTCACATTACAAACATTGACCCGAAATATTCGATGTGTGGTCATCATCATCATGACGTCAGGACTTCTAATTAAGAAAGGGGAAACATTACTGGCTAGATAATATCCTACCTGACCAGGTAGCTCTCCCCCGTAAACAGGCGGTTTCTGAAAAAGTAACGAATACTACATCAAATAATACTGATTGACACACTTTCTGACGATGACATATGAAATGTTCATGTTTACCGTCATATTTTTAGGTGAAATTATTCAGCAATGCTCAACAGTCACAACAAAACAAACAGAATATCATTCAAACTGCAAAGACTAAACTCACCGACAGTGTACCACCATAGATGTGATTCAGTAGGATATATGCACAGGGAATGTCACAATTATTAATCCATGGTCTTCTCCCGGCGGAACATCCGTTGCCATAGTGATCGGTTATCTGATAGACAAATGCAGTGTCATAAATGTACGTGGTCACTAATCGCACACACACATGCACGACAGACAGACAGACAGACAGACAGACAGACATACATACATACATACATACATACATACATACATACATACATACATACATACATACGTAGGCAGTCGCATACTACTGACTTACTCTATTACAATCTCAAGTGCTATAATGCTTATGCTGTTCAAATTTTAGAAAACAAACGAATCTAGAAAATGAGATACCGTTGCATGGCCAGCGGGTGTGGTGAAATCTGTCAGGATACTGGCAGCTGGCATGTAATGGGCACAATATTCCTCCAAAGCAACCATTACTCCTACCAGGAAAATCAAATAAACATCTGATCTCATGAAGCTGTCGCTCAGTAAATGGTGCATTGATTTTCACCGATAATTTTTCAAGGCAAGAAGGGTTTTGCAAGGTTTATAAACGTTTTCTTCACAAGACAAAAAATAATCAATCCAGGCAGCAAGTAAGATTGTCTTCACAATGTGGTAACATATATATTTGAATCCGCAAAACATAATAACAGAAGAGTGTAGATAAAAAAATAACAAATTTATTGCGATTAAAACGGCTTAAGCTTATTGAAACTGGTGTAGCTTTTACGTCGCGATAGCAACAAAAACATTATGAAGACCATCGATGACATTAATATTTGGTAGAGCATTGCCGACACAATATCATAGAATGCGATAAGTGTAGGCTTGTATGAATATCCGTGACAGTCAGTTTATATCTATTTCCATCAAGCTGTATAATTTTCATGTTTGATTTGGAACTTTGTACAAATTGTTGAATTCCATTGGTTCATTTTCAGCTTCAATGTTCAACAATCATTTTAAAAAGATCCAAATCATGTCTGTAACGCAATTCTTACACATGGCGGATGGTATTAGCAAAGTGAAGTTGACCTCTAACCGACATAATATCAAATTATTGAACATAAATTATCAAGCTAGCCATATGATTATCTTGTTCACATTTTAATGGTTTACATGAATAAATGCGTTAACTCTAAATCAATACCACACTTAGTAGCGTGTACTGGCAATCACCGTCTTAATCAAATACCAAGGTCTCTCATGGCGAGAAACTGGTTTTCCGTTTGACAAGAATAAGTAGTTGCTTTCAATACAGACACGCCATCAATACGTCACTGAAAGTAGGCATTATGAATATCACCAAGACATTTCATTGCCATATTACATACAGGGGAGGGGGCAGCTTAATTTTCCGCACCGTTCATATTTAAATTTATGTAAATTACCCAAATCCTAGCTAAGCTAGGTTCTTCCCCTTGGCAATTTAGTCAGGCTACGCCCTGAGCGTGTTACGTTTCTGGTTTAGTTTTAATTTAGTTAAAGTGACATCTTTGTCAGTAAAACTTTTGACCTGCACCAGAAGCTACACAACAAATATCTTACCTTGGTCAACTGTAGAATCCTGAGTCCCACTAAATAGCCATGTTTTTCCTTTGGCAAAGTCTGATACAGGATCAATATCACCCGTTTGCGCAGCGTTGTCGGTAAAGTCGATCAAATCCTGTACACTAATTTCCTGTGGTCGACTCATACATGCACCAAGTGCTTTCATTGTGCTGCCTTCAGCACAGTGATATGGACCTGAAAATAGACATTGAACACTCAACGGAAACCTCATGTCTTGTAGCATTTTGTAATCTTCTTAATTCATGGCAGTCAGATCAAGACACCGTATGTATATGTTTTGTGATTATTTTTCATTGATTTTCACTGATATTGTTTGAATTAATTAATCGACATTAATCAGGACTCATTCAGAGTACTTACTGCAGAGTACTGCAGAGTTTCAAAAGGTGTATTACTCCATAATGTAAACTTTATATCATTGTACGAGTGGTGATCCATAGTTTTTGTGATAATTTTCTGTACAACACCACTGATATTTTACAAGGCAGCAGGAAGGCATTTAGGGGGTTTAATCACCTGCAGCAAAAATTCCCGATCCCATGACGCTTGAGGAGTAGGCAACGTGCATTTGAATGGCCATATAGCCACCAGACGACACCCCACTCACCGATACCTGAGTTGGATCCGCTCCATATGAAGCTGAAATTTTACAATGGTGTAGTGTTAACGATTTTGTAAATCAGATGAGTGACGTTGGAATTGGTTTTGTCTCCCTGTTTGATGAGTTTGTTGCCATTGAAAGGGTACATATGCGACCTCTTGAAAAGATAAATACCAGTAGGCGTTGAAAAATGTAAAGGGAAAGTGTAGTTACTTCATTTATTTGTCCGTGACGCAATGGCGTAACATGATAAGACATATGGGACGGTGAATTTCTTCGAAAGTCAACAATGAAACTTACAAACTACGGTCAGAACAAGCGATTGCGCCACCGTAAGTATTCACTGAAATTTTACTTTATTTATCATGCATCCTTCTTACTTTGTGATGTTTATTAAAAAATTGTCTACTCGAAATAAGTCATTTAGAATAGGACGGTAACAGCGTAAGCGATAAGTGTAACGCCGCTAACCCATTTACAGCCCGTTGCTGCTTACCTTCCTGTTTGGATGTCTGGTATACACAAATTGTGCGCACAGAACGCATGGTGTTTTTATCTTACATAAACAACAGGGTACCGTAAAAAAGACTGTGTCTTCACTAGTCTTTACATTTTAGTCACTACCGACTAGATGAACAGCCTACTCAATAAACAAGCAAACCCGCCCGATTGTAATTAATCTAACATAATCTGAGGACCGAGAAAAGAGACCCTGTTGTTTGTGTTAGATAAAAGCACCGTGCGTTCAGTGCACACAATGTGTGCATACCAGACATCCAAACGGGAACAAGTTTATCGGCGAGAGATTTGTACAGTGAAGAGAAACTGCAAAACTTTTCTGAATAAGATTACCTTCTTACTTAAAATATTTGTTATCTCGTTTCTAACTTTATGTACTCAACGATATCACATAAAAATCACCATATTGACACATTAAAGTTTCTACGTCTACGACGTTTAAAACAGATAGAAATCTACAGCCTGTCCTATCTTGTTATTTGCAAGACGATCCAAATACAAATGGTATTTTGAGTTGATCAGTATGATGTTGATATCATAATATTCACGGATATATGAAATGAAACACATTTACTGGTAGCACTGTAATGGTTCTTGCAACAACTAATTGCATTTATTTTTGCGGGAAAGTTTGTTCGTCTTATGACATTGTGATGGCAGCTAAGTCAACCAAACTTTTAATAATCTTTGCAAAATTCACTGCTTTTCTGCTAAAAACTCAACAAATATTTCGTAGACGTCTAGTGTTTAATCAGCCTCTGCTTTCTTGTTGGATTTTTTTTTTGGGGGGGGGAGACATGTCGTCAGCTACTCTGTTGTGAATGTATCATGAGTCAATTTATTCAAACGAACTTAGTGTTTTATATCACACAATCTATGCTCGCAATGAAATCATAAACGTAAAGAGAACATTTTATGTTGCGTAAGACAATGAAAAATAGAAAAAAATCCCCGTCGCGCCATTTTTTCTATTTGCAAGAAAGGAAGAACAATAAATATTTATTATGGCTCGATTGAACTGTATATCATCAAATTGGAAAGTGTATAAATGCAGGAGTTAAAATGACTTACGTAACTTCTGTGGTGGGTTTGGATCTGGACACCACCACCATGGGCAGCCAACAACAAGCTGGATCAGTTGAAGATATAACACAATCCACTTCATTGTAAATTACTAGATGAAGATGTCAAAGCTGAAGATTTTGTATCCAGTGATATGCAAATGATTACACTCATGTATAGTATCCCTTGCAATGTGCGGTCAGGTGCCCTTTCTAACCATAGGACACCGATATCATTGAAATTATGGAGGGTTGACAGATGGATTTTGCAGCCCATCAAGTCAATATGGCAGGCAACACACCATTCCCATCAAAGGGGCAAGTACGTATTGACATCGTCCGGTTTTAGATTGCACTCACTGATAGTAATATGAAAGACTGTACTCTGACATACAGAATATATCCAATTTTGCTGACGACCATCGAGGCAACACTTGAAGAGAACCATCACTCAAACATATCTAAATTTTGCCATGAAAGGCATGGAAACCGAAGTCTAGGTGATCGTAACAGTCAAACCACAATATGTCCAATGAAATTTGCAATTTCCTGCCGTGGTCTTTCGTAGAAAGGTTACTATTACTAGTATATGAGAGAGAGAAAGAGAGACAGAGACAGAGATAGAGACAGAGACATACATACAGACAGACAGACTTTTATACTATTATAAGTTTTTAATATTATTATGTTTTTCATGAAACGCATAAAATACTAAGTATTGCATAAATTGTTTATCGGTATTATGATGCGATAATCCACGACCTGACAAATTATCAATCACTATAAATATGTTTATACATTATTTATATTTTGTCATCCTTTATTTACATAACTTGGTCGTCCTCTCACGACTAAAGCTCTCCGTCCTATATTCATTGACATCTTCCTTGTAGCGGAACACTGACACCATTGTAGAATTGCAGGCTTTGTGTCTGTCTGTCTGTCTGTCTTACTGTCTGTCTGTCTGTGTGTGTACATATTAGTGTGTTCATAAGAACCTCAGACGTCTTGATAAATACAGACTTATACAAATTCTAATCAATATACGCTGCATACGATATAGTTTCATGAACTATTATAATTTTGTACTGGTGATTGAAAACAAAATAAATCATGTTGTTGAGAAGTTTATTCACGCAACTCAAGTATGTTGTACGTAACACAAAATTCATATTGATATTGAGACGATCTATATCATACGATATCGTCGGGAAACGGAGCATATCTGTTTAATGACTATTGATACATTATTTTGCTGATTACGAAGGCATATCAATTTTCATATGAGAACAGCCAGGTGTTAATGGATGTGCCCGTAGGTTGTTAGCCGGAAAATTATAGTTTTACTTCGATATGAAATAACAAGAGATAAACACGGAACATAAATACAACCAATACTTTAGAGTTCTGAAGGTCGAAGTCCATAGATCTCATTTAATTCTTTGAATTCCTCATTTCCCGTTTTCCTCCATGGACATCTGTCTGCCAGTGTAGCTGACGTTACGAAAGAGAATTACACAATTAGGCAAACCTTCCCTATTGCACCTATCACAATTCGTAGGGAGCTGTCGTTATTTAGGGCCAGGGTCGAAGGAATGGGAGGCGGTCTCTCAAAAATTTATGGACACTGAAAGGGGATTACTAAAAATGATACGTCACAAAAAAGTCAGATGTGATCGGTGTTCCAAGTAACCAAATCATGGCGTTATTTTAACATCAAATTTTCAAACGTTTCAACATCAGGTAGATAACTCCCTGGCCACCCGTATACTCATTGCTTTACAGCCGCTTGGTCTTTTATAACTACCAAGTGTACTGGTACGGTATTTTCTTGCTACCTTTGTTACATCTCTGTGCCAGTGGATACTGTTGAAATGACATAGCTTTGATGTTTATAGTATAAAAATATCAGATGTGAAATGTTTAATACACATCTTGATAATTGGCACCAACTGTCCGTTCTTACTAACTGTGTGTGTCGCTCACCAACGGTCCTGAATTGCATTTTATGTCGGATAAACATCGTTCTGAAGATTGGGTGGATTTCATAACCAAAATGCTATGTACTTGCACAAAATTCTCAACTCTTCCTTCCAACATCTCACACAAACGTTGGTTCTAGCAAGACTTTTAACATGGACCAAACACTGCATAAAGATTGGAGGTCAAAGATGCACACAGCCGAAGTATATTTCAAACCCTCGGGTAGTGTCGGGTTCAATGATCAGTTGAGCGTTTGGTCTGTACCATGTCAACAACTCATGGGCCACACAGGTAACGTTGCAGTCTGTAGTGGGGCTGATATCAGCTGACGAGAACAGTAAAGAACAAACAGCCTGTCAGGTGAAATGGTTGCCATCTCAACATCATAGGGACGGACCATTAAATCTTGGGGTGGTCACAATCAGATTGTGAAATTGTGATTGTACAATTGTAAATTTTTGAATTTTTTTTCGTAGTGAGTCACGATGTGCTTATTGTTTTCTAAGATTTATAATTTTTTAAAATTAAGTTTGACGAAGTCTGTTTAGAGGATTTTTTCATTCGTTGTATCCATATAAATAAATAAAGATTGTACACCACAACACCAACATATGGCTAAGTGATTAGCTGATAGTATCGCTAAATGTTGCACATCATCTTGCAGTCTGTTATCAAAGCACACAGGGTGTCAGCTATAGGGATTCATTTGGCTATATAGTTGCACGTACATTTCCAACTATTTTCTGAAGTGGGGAAATTGGTGAGTGGGTGTTTTTGCCCACGGTTATCCACTGAGTCCTTCCTATTTACAGTCCTACCTATCCAATAATTACCATTTGGTTTATCTTAAAATTTTCAGTTTTCTGGCGACATCTGAGAGTAAATTTTACTGAGACTCAGTGGGAATTTCTGCTCTGGTAATGAGAATGCACAAAGTACCTGATGACTAAACTCATCGACCAAATTACAGCCAGTTTCATGTCTGTTTGGTTTTTGTTACAGAACAGTTCAACACCAACAAACTACTGCACCTCAATCTTCAGCCTCATCCTCAGTGTTACTGCCACTGTTACTAGTCATAGTATCACCGTTTCAGGGCATCTATTTCTTTCTCAAGTTCGATACGGAGGGCTTCCTATGGTGTTTGCGTGGCACTGACAGTTTCATGTACTGCATATCGTGATTATCAGCAGCTGCTCTTGGTACATTTAGCGTGTCCTCATCCGCATGACAATAAATGGTGATAAGGTTGACATATCTTCAATGTCTTGTATTCATGGAATAGGCAGTGAAGCAGTGGAAAGAGGTGAAAGGTAGAAGAAAACTGCCAACATATAATACGTTTCACAATGTGTACAGTACTCAAAAAATTTTAAAAAACGTGTTCACCCATTCTTGCCTTCATTGTTGCAAGAAAATACTGTGAAAAGTGAAAGAACTGCTTAATTGGCCTGTATCTGTACACCTAGATCTTGAAAAGCAAAATATAACTTTCTATCTTGACAACCATACTATAGTTTCAGTGGTCTACCTGGTTTAAAAATTATGTATGTAGGAAACGAATAGAAAACTGACTTTATTCTATAATTTTCAAGTGATCAGAGATATAAAATTCATGAAAATATGAGATGTTCGCAACTTCCAGATTAAGGGAGATATGCAATACAGGTATCTGCTTCCTGCTGGTAAAATCTCAAAATATTCAAGATTTAAAAGGATTTTGCAGATTGTTTTATACACAATTGCAGTCTGATTTTTTATTTTGCAAACTAGTCTGAATATATTTTCCCCAAACTTTTTGGTTTGAATTTTTTTCTGTTTCTGATCACCCCCTCCCAAGAACTAATGATGCGTCCCTAATTTTGATCAGAACGGATGCCTGTCTGGGACGTTCAGAATGCCAAGCGGAATTGGCTTACTCATTAAACTGGTATTTTTGGCCATTGTAGTCTTAATCACACAAAATTATTTTGAAAGACAAGGATAAAAACGTCTGCGACATCCCTTGAAAGCTGTGAGAGAGATAATAGAGTGCCCGCTGATACCCAATCGGCCTAGTTTTAATAACAGCCGACTGTACGGCAAAATTCTAACGAAACTTTGGTGAAGCTGTTATTCATTGATTTATAAGACAGTCACAACAACATTATAAATGCCCTGCCCTTGAAATGAATAGACATCCGTATAGCTTTATAAGGCTGGCCCTTTGGTGTACTTCTAGAAACGCACCGTCAATTCCAATGTCCATTCACTAAATACACTATCTGTCACCGTCGTTTTGATTGGTCAACTGTCAGTGACAGTAACACTTGTAACACAGATTTGATTCATGGCAGTCGAATGCGCAATAGAATGTAAAATATCTGTTGTTATATTTTCTTTACTAATGTACTAAGCTTTGCAAATAATTACATTCAACTATTGGGGACAAAAAAGGTTGAAGTTCTTTGTTAATGTACCGTTTGTTTGTTTATTGATTATGTTTCTGTTAGCTGATTTGCCGATTTCATTCAACAAAGCATGATACTGATCTCATAACTTATATGTCATCGAGAATTTAAGTCCTCTCTCGAACCAGAAAAATATCTTTCCGTTGTTAAAATCAATATTCACATGAAGATGTTGGCTCGTCTACGTTGCTCCTCCCATTGTTTAAGA
>LD352520.1:49294-103339 GCA_001465055.1 Ptychodera flava | reverse complement strand
ATAAAAAAGCCAATCTCTCCTATGCTGAAACAATACATTGTATACTCTACAATGTTTAATTGATTTTTTACATGCGATTGTCTCTACTAAAAGACATGTGTCAGCTGCGATTACGCAGCGGTACTATGCAAGGCGTATCGATCGCGCTCAGGTCAAGGGTTATCGCTACAGTTGTGTTGCAATGATCCTTGACCCGAGTCAGATCGATCGATAGGCCATGGCCAAAGTACCACTGCGTATTCACAGCTTGTTGTTGGTATACCAGCCACTAAAAGAAAAAAAGGTTTCTTCACGTAGTTAAGCCATTTCAAAGTACGATACGATTAATTTCGAAGGATATTAATACAAATGCTTCAAAATCTAATACCTTTAACTATTTTGGAGAGAAAACTTACCCTTTCTGGTCTTGCTTCAGGACGATCACGACTTCAGGGTGCGCTTACAAGAAAAATGTCGCAACTTCCGTTTTGATGCATCATGGGATAGGAAAAAGCACCAAACTTGAACACCAAGTGTTTAGAAATAGAACGCCTCTTGCACGCCGATGTTAAAATTAAAACGTTCATGATGGTTTTCTGATTTTCTTTTCAAAATTTCCAAATTTCAACACGTAATAAACGTATAAAATTATTTTGTATACTTTCTTTTTTAGAAAAAACATGCTTTCAGCAATTTTAGACCGGAAATATTTTTTCATTTAGTGGAAATTCGTTACACCAAAATCCGTGTACGTTTGCAGGACAGCGAGGCTGTAGTAAATTTAATATAGCCATTGTAAAGTAAAAAACCCGAAAGATTGGTAATTGTTTCACAGTATTGTAAAATTTCTGTGATGCTGAGTTTTTGAACACTTGAAGGAGATGGTTGTTAACACTACGTGTTCAGCTTTAGAACACCATTGTTAATAATATGAACACTAGTGTTAACAATATGAACACTAGCCGTTCAAATTTGAACACCGACACGTACATTTTGAACGCGTAAAGACGCGTCTAGCGTCCGCTATTTTTACAGTGTAGGGTAGTGAAGGAATTTACATGATGTGCTTTCTATTTCTTTTTATACTGAGAGCCCCTTAATATGTATTATCTTCAAGTGTTGATAAATGCAGTTAATATTCAATATCCTTTTGTCAAGCCAACATGTTATTGTAATGTTGCAACTCTGATCAATTTTCTCTTTTTTCCTCTAAATCTGTTGCTGATCTTGTACTTGATATTGGCATTTCAAGTTACAGATAGTGATAAAATCTGTGAAGATAAGGAGAATGTGTATATTTTGAAGGATTACACTTGTCAATCATGGAATTCTTTCCGTCTTTGCTATGGTATCAAGGAAGGAAGCTCTTAATGTCTGGAAGCACATTACAGTGTTCTAGAACATAACATGAGATATTGGAGGGTCAGATTGACTCAATTTTCTGCAATAAACCGAGCTTAGAACATCATTAAAGTATGTTTTATCTGAAGACCTAGATATTGGCATCTATTATGATCTGTATTTTGTAATCATTGTTTACAGAAGGATCATTTTACAGTAAATTTCAATAACCTCTCAAAAATCTGTTTTTCCTTCACCTGTAAAAACCCTGCACTGCAGTGTCTCCGCTATGATAGCAGCAATGTTCCAATACTTCTAACACCTTTGACAGTCCGTAAGAAAAAAAGTGACAGATAAAAGAAATTCGAGATAGTGTTTTGAAGCCCATCATGTTGTCACTCGTTGGTACTAATTTTGACCGGAAACACCCTATCGTTTGTACATGGGGAGGAAACATTCCATCGTTTGTACATGGGGAGGAAACACCCCATCGTTTGTACATGGGGAGGATACACCCCATCGTTTGTACACGGGGAGGAAATACCCCATTGTTTGTACACGGGGAGGAAACACCCCATCGTTTGTACATGGGGAGGAAACACCCAATCGTTTGTACATGGGGAGAAAACACCCCATCGTTTGTACACGGGGAGGAAACATCCCATCGTTTGTACATGGGGAGGACAAACGAATTTTAGAGGTTATTCAAATTTACTGTCACATGACCCCAAGTAAACAATGTGTACATAATAAAATCACAGCATTTGCCAATATATTGACATTTAGAAACTATATACTCTAATTGAGTTACGGTCTCAGTTTTTGAAGTTCTTTTGTTAATCTGTAAATATTTTCCCAACAACGCTGTTTTCGAGCGATGTATACTTTATTGAAGTTTTCTCTGCAAAGTATCTATAAATGTAAAGTATATCATTCTATAAAACATCCTTAAGGACAACATCTGAAGATGAAGAAAAGGGAAGTACTTCCATACACCATTGTCAATATCCTTTGTTGCTGTTAATTACATGTAAAATACATTGTATTTGTTGGGCCATACACAAAAAACTGTCTTTCCTTCGATATTTTAGCTAGCACTGTACAACATGTCTTCGCGATGCACAACGATCGTTATCTTCTCTGAAAACTCACATATGTTCCTCCTTCAAGCTGTTTTCATCGTCGGGTTGCAAATCACGTTAAAACATTTGCATTTTGAAATTATCGCTATTGTTAGAAACTGTTATACAGGCAAGTAAGTGTGGTATCTCAATAACAGTCGAAGCATTGTTGAACACATTGGAAGACAACCTGGATAGAGTTTGAGAAAGTATGAATATTTTAACAATAGTGTACGGTCTACTTTGAAATTTTTATGCCTTCTCGGACATTTTAATTAAGTAATAAAAAATTATAGATTTCGCGGTACCAAAGCTGATTACCCATGAGATGTCACATCTATTCCTATCAGCTGACCATTGAAACAAACAAACAAATATGATTGTGAACATGCGTTTCTATCATTCCTTTCACACAGAGAATTTATGTAATTCGCAAACAAGGAAAGCGGTACTTTTCCCTCATAAAACTTCGATTGCAACATGATACCATAGATAACACACATACATGTGCTGTCAGACTGGTTGACAGATCACAAGATGAGAGACCGATGCGGCCATAATCCCCCGAATCAATAATTGGTACAATTGATTTGGCCTAATGGAGGAGATTAAGCGAGAATTAACATATGTGGACTCTTGTTTAAATACAACAAGGGGATGGTGACGAGAACGCGTGATACAGTTCAGGTTTGTTTTATTAATGATTAATGTAATTTTGTTTCATCGCGATTTATCAATGTAGTAGTGTTCGTATGAGCCAGTGTTTCTACCCTCAGCTAGGTTGTCACGTGATGACCCGACAAAACAGTCACGATGTTTTGGGTGTACTGAGAGTAACAGTTCAAAACATTTGAAATCGTTGATTTTACATCCTTGGGGTCATTTCAGGTAAACTGCATGAAAGATAAGGCGAGAAAAACAAATTCATCGCCAAAAAACTTATCCGATGTTTACGCTGAGAAGACCGTTGAAATATCTTATTTTTATTTGGATGCAGCACACAGAATGTAGGTAGTTTACATATGATTTTACTGTATATAATTTAACGTTGATGATAACAGAAATGGATTTTGTTTTCAATAAGATTCATATTATTTTATTCTATTCTATCAAATTCACGTGCGCAACGATAACGGCAAGAAGACAAAAAGGTCAAATTCTCTCTGTACCGCAGCTAAATGTACACACAACAAAAGGTTGACACAGTCCTGTGGTAGCCTACAGCCTACAACCGGAACGTGAACTAATCTATCCCCTCGGAAATACGCGTTGAAGATTGAGCGGACGGAAGACTGAATTCTGATATCTGTGATGATAACAGCCATGTATCTCTTTGCAGAAGATATAGCTAGCTGTGCCAATTATAATTTTACAATATTTAACTTATTCCTTGTTACTACAAAACCAAGTGTATTTTCTACGCTTTACTTTACTCATAGGAAGGCGTTTAATCACAACACGAGAATTATTTCCGACGAAAAAATACTCGAGTTCTGACTCACAAGTTTGAGTGCGTCTTGTGAATGAGTAAGGTAAGAATTAGTCAAGCTCCGGCA
Organism: Ptychodera flava; assembly: GCA_001465055.1. Lineage (NCBI taxonomy): Eukaryota > Metazoa > Hemichordata > Enteropneusta > Ptychoderidae > Ptychodera > Ptychodera flava. The sequence goes on along the minus strand of LD352520.1, from coordinate 99,342 downwards.
ATCGAATTAATTTATTATCTCATCTTAGATATAGATAAACGCCTGTCACATTGATGCAGTGAAGCATGTCAACGATAATCGACCAGTAATGACAAGAAAACACAGTTCATATTACAATTTTGTCGGACAAGTGAGATCTCATCCGTATTTTGTCAAAATAAAGAGACTAATCTCTTACTAAATGAAAGATTACAAGCAATACGCTCCTCTGGATATAAGTAAAAAGTGTTAGTACCACGGGCTGTGTTTAGATGGATGTATAGATTTAAACGACGCCAACGCACCGTACTACTAGATCACTGTGAAATCAAGCGTACCAGTGCGTTAAAATCAGAGAAATAACCATCCATATGTACCGAAGTTTTCCAAAGTTTTCGAACTCTATTTTCAGTAGTTTATTTCAATATCACATTGCCTATTAACCATTTCCCTAGACACTGTTCATTTCAATATCACGTTGCGTATTAACAACTTCACTATACACTGTATAGTGATGTCAACGCTTTGAGAATACAGACGGTGTGACATTGAAAGTAAATTGTCGACCAATGACCTCGCTCACACACTTTGAACAGCAACAGTTTATGACGTTCGAAAACACGAACCATAATTGTGACCCTCATTGAAACAATTTTGGATTAATAATATTTGAACCTTTCTAGAATTATTTGTGTTTGAAATTTGCAAATCATACTTAATAATTATAATTTGCCTGTAAATATTAAGGAATTGAAGTGAAGCTTGTCAATGATAATCGACCAGTAATGACAAAAAAGTTCATATTACAATTTCGTCGGGTGAGTGCAATCGACCAGATAAAAACAAGGAGAACGGATAGATTTCTTTCATGTTATCAGCATAATTTAAGACAGAATTCAGAAACAGTATCTCAGTATAAATATCTAGGTGTGGTTTTCGATAAGTTCTTAAATTACGAACGGAGTAACAGCAAAAATCTTATGCCATGCAGTGGGAAGGGCTTTTGTTCTTTGGTCGATATGACGACATTGTGGCCAAATACGACACCTTGGTCACTCAAATGATTAGCGACAGCATTCCCGGCTTTGACTTATTACAGTAATTCATATACTGTATCACCTCATACATTATATACAATTTTGGAACCAATCCTGACGGGTGTAGCATACTAGCAGGGTACGCTTACCCATTCCAGACACCTGGTACCACCACTAACTATCAGTGGTTCAGGATGATCCTACTTAAATTTGTAAATCACAAATGTGCCATTGATCTGGTAATCATTTACCTCGAACGACAACGATTACTGGACCAGTTTTATGCCATATTCTAAATTCATAGATTTAAGGATTTCCATTACAATAAATTCTTCTAGTTTGTACAAAGCCTGTGTTGTACCAATAACTGAACCAACCCCCTCTGTGACTGGTCGTATAAAGATGACTTCGTTCGCTGATTGCCAAATAAGGAAGTTGGTGAATAGGACTGTGTTCACTAATAATGGTAAGGGGCAGAGGAATCGCTTTTGATTTTTTTCAGATCCCACTCAATACCCTAAAATTCAAATCCCCCATCTATATGATCAACTTATTTCAAGTTACCCAATTATAGAAATATCGGACAACGCGCTGACTATTAACGTTTATTTATGGGCAAAGGCGAGAGGAAAGCCAAAAATTAACGGGCAAGGCTTGCCGAGCCCGTTAATTTGGCTTTCCTCGAGCCCGTGCCCATAAATAAACGTTAATGGTCAGCGCGGAGTCTGTTATTTCCATTCTATTATCTACGAACTCCCAAAACCGTCAAAATTTACGAAAATTTCCCACGCGAACGACATTAGGGCCCCAGAACTTGTCAGTGAGTAGTGCGGTGACTATTCACTGTACAGTGTAGAAAATCAAGCATGGTAACCCCATCTTTTCTCTTTAAAGTTAGATTTTCTAACATACCAGAATTCAAAAATCCCTAATGCAAAAGTAAAAATAGCTTCAATTTTTTTGACAATACACCCGTAAAACAAACATAAAACTTTTGATGCTTTTCGGTATTTTTTCAGTATTTTCGATTTTTGTATTAACTCAAATATCTTGTCTTACATCTTATCACGTTCAAGTGTTCAGTATTCAGCCAATCTACACAATCTACACATATGTTATGTACACTTATATTGCTGTCAGCTGCATTTCATGTCAATATACCATAAGAAGACTGATGCATATTAATACTAAGACTGTGTGAATAAGTTTGAAGCATTTCAACATAATTTTAAAAATATTAAATTCAAAACAATGATGTTGATACACAATACAGTGTTGGAAGTTTAAGATACCTACTGATCATTCGCATCTTTGTTGCACTCTTGGACAATGTATTCATTGTAAAATGACAAATACAGGTAGCCATATAGGAATAGAAGTAAACTGTATCATTGCATTGTATGAGATGCACTCATTTTGTGTATCATAGTCAACACTATTTTGTGAACAATGATACACCTACTGCCTCTTTAGGTCATTGTCTATTGATAACTGTCAAATCTCCTGGTCTTCCATGTGTTGTTCCTGATCTTGTGTACAAGTATATTCACTGTCATGAGCGTCATTTGACCCGAACTCTTCTTAAACTACATCATAGTCAGAGCTATCACTGCCACAGCCAGTATGCAGTGACAGTGACGCTGCCCGTAGGCAGTAGCAGGGCAGTAACTGAATTAACTTTGATAATTTTGATATTTTTGTTCAGTTTATACAACTGCGCTCTTGTTCTACTCCATACAGCATGTTGAGCTGTCCAGTATTTAGCTTGCCAACACAGCGTGTGTAAGTGTACTGTGCATTTGTATAATTGACAAATGACTTTCAATTATCACCAATAGTGTTTACATATATATACAGGCTTTGTCCACAAACAGAGTATTGTGTGTTTCGGCATTTTATAGGGAGACATCCAAAAACTATTTGATACATTGCATAGAAATCTTGAAAAAAATTATCAACAGTTGCAGCTTCTGACCGTTCCAAAGCCCACTTGTTGTTTTTATAAAAAATTCAATGGCATTCATACATTTTTATACGGTATTTTTTCGAAATAAAGGTCATGAATTGCGACAAAATGGTTATAGATTTGTTTAATTATTACTAGCATTAGAAACACTGGATGACATAAAAATGATATCTATTTTCCATTGAATTGCCTACCAAACTGTATAATCTGAAAATGTAAAAAACCAAAAGAAAACCGACATATTTTCCGGCCCCTTATACACAAAGCAAAACTTTCAAGTCCCGGCACCTCTACTTACAACCAGAATTTTCAAATCCCCAAATTCCCCCGGGCCCCCTCCCCAGTATTTGTGAATGCAGCCTAACGTGATCGTTTTATAAAGTACGCAGTTTCTTAAACTGCACGTGGTCACTTAGTATCTGTTACTATAGGAACGATGACTTTTCCACCTTTGCCCAAGGAAGTACGGTCATGAAGTCTATCTCGAGTGAAGGGAAAGTTGACATAGATACGTACACACTGATGATACGTATTTGCAGACAAACTGCTCTATATACACAGTGGGAATTCGTCATGGTATACAGACAAGCTACTCTCTACACTGAAGGAAACAGCCCAGGAACACAGGCACACTGGTGTCTACACAGAGGGAACCAGTCCAGGAACACACTGTTGGTCTCTACACAGAGGGAACCAGTCCAGGAACACACTGTTGGTCTCTACACAGAGGGAACCAGTCCAGGAACACACTGTTGGTCTCTACTCAGAGGGAACAAGTCAAGGAACACACTGTTGGTCTCTACACAGTGGAAAACAGACCTAGAACACAAATAAATTGGTATGTACAGCGTAGGAAACAACCCAGGAACACACAATAGTACTGAAATTTATGAAAAATTAGCGAGAAATGGACACCTCGCTTTTTTGCGAGAAGTATGCGAGAATACATACTATTACATGCTAGCTGCAATAATTGCAGCCTTGGTTGGCCGTGGGGCTTGGGTTTCTCTCGTGCGGCTCGCGTCTTGTCCAAACCAAGGCAACCAAGCCCACAATTATTGCAGCAATATCACACTTCTTTGCAAGACTTTGTTTTCTCGCAATCAGCCAGCAAGAGCTGTGTTTTCTCGCTCTGCATCTGCGAGAAATTGAATTCTCACAATCAATCTGCTAACTAATTTCTTGCTTGTTGATTGTTAGAATTCAATTTCTGTGCGTAGATGAACTTGCCTCTACGCTAGTACTCTGGGAAACAGCCAAGGAATAAAAACAAACTAGTCCCTACCCTGTAGGAAACAGTCCAGGAGTACTGACAAGTTGGTCTCTACAAAGTGGGAAATAGCATAGGAACACCAGGGACATGATAAAACGGTAACATTGAAAACTAGTATCCACGCTTTTAATTTCAAATGCAATCTGAGTAAAAGCATTACTTAAAGTATTGTAGAAATATTCATCGACTATAAAATTTACTCAGTGACTCATATATCGCTGTACCCTGGTGTTGTCAAATGATTACTTACGTATATATGAGAGTGACATGCGATAGGACATTGATACGGAGACCTCTACTTCTCTAGGAAAATAAAAAATGGTTAAAAAAACATCAATTTTTATTTATTTTAGCCGCTATTTTAGCCGCTATCTTTATTGAAGTATGGTCTCGATTGTTAAGTGTGCATGCAGACCTTACTTTTATACTGTGAAAAGTTGGCCTATGACTCAAACACCTGCCAATTGTGGCATTGTGGGTATTGTCCTAGATTTAGGATAGGCAATGCCGAAATGTCAACTCGAAGCATTTGTAAAACCAAGCATAAGAGAGAGAAAACATGTCCATTTCCGAGACCTACTTTCAGGTAGTACGCTCCTCGGAATTGAACGACTAAAATTTCTTTCAAACTTTCCCAAACGAAGTTTTCAACCATTATCTTAACAAATGAAGAATAAAAATTAGGGGTCATCGTACAAATGTAGGTACTAGAAAAAACAAATAACTTAATATTTACCGATATTTGCAATTCAAAATGGCCGCTATCCCTTTGAGGAAAATAAATTTTTTGATTTTCACAAAACTTTGACGGTGAAAGCTTCATTTACACCAATAACTTCAACCCTCACAAGCTGTAATCTTGCAGAAAAGTTTGTAAAAAATTAAGAGACGCAAGCATCTGTCCCCGAGGCGCATTCTCCCATAAATAGCACTACTAGTACTAGTACTACTAGTATACAAGTGAATTCAAATAATTTTTGCAAGAGTAACGCACACACCACAATTTAGTATGAGACATTGGGAAACAAAGGCTAACACACACAACAGTTTTTATCTCGGTGCCTGGACTGAATTGACACCGGGAGGGTTGGTGCAATTTAGGGCAGGGGAACTATTTTTCACGCAAGTGTCTGTTACAATTGGTGCATGCATTTGGAGGAGGGCCATTACTTTTCAAATCACAGACAAAAGCAATTCTCTTTGTTTTGTAGGCAAAATGATAACATTTTATGCATTACCCGCTATAAGACATCGTTTTTTTCATAATTTTTAGACACTTGGCCGGCACATGCCTAAATGTTCACCATAATGTCACCAAATGACAACATTTCAATGGCTAAATTTCCAAAAGTTTCTTCAAAAGGATGGGGACAGTCCCCTTTTGACCTCCCCCAAATGACCACTGCACAGTTGCATTGCACCACTTCGTGTCACATAATTCCATTTTTCTGTGTTGCGGAAAAGTTGACATTGTAATTTCATATCCTGGTTTAAGTTTATCGCTGGTTCATAGTACCGTAAAATTTTAATTTTTAAATAATAATACTTTATCACTAATAATTGTTGGAAAATGACGAGTATCACTTTTATTATATAATTGTATTAAAGCGGATCCTTGGAGAGTCATGAATTTTCCTGCATGAACTTTGGGGAAGGAAAATATCCCTTATACAAAGTTTGGGGGAGGTCATCATTTCCAGATTTTGAATCGCACCCCCCCCCCTACGTAAATTTTGTCCACGCCCCTTACTGTCAGGTCCACTTACTTCACTATCCTTTGTCTCGAACGAAACACGCATGCTCGGTGGACTGTTGACCGTGTTTGGGAACAGCTGTCGGGTTGTTGTAGCTGTAAACAAAAGGTAGTCTGCAATCTGCTGATTGGTAGCAAGCGTTGGCAAACTCATTATAGGCCGAGTACAGTAGCAAACAGTAACTGTGTGACTTTGCACAGCGTTAACGTTCAGCAAAAGACAATAATATTGGCAGGTTTGAGGGCGCACATCGATAACAATGAAGATAGCCACAGTAAAGACAGAAGTCCATGTCTATGAGAGACATTTGTTTCTCACGCTCTACTCTCAATAATTCCATGATGTCCCAACGCGGTGATATCACAATTGAACGTTTGGCGCCAACGCTTGCAGGTGATGTTCCAATGTATGGTGATTAGAATCTAGTCGAACCCAGTAAACTACAGGTGTGATGTATTTCCAGTGTGCAAATGTTATACCCAGTATCTTAGTAACACGTTTGACCCTTACATCACCCTCTAAAGCCAATATCATGAAACAGAACAGTGACGTTTTATTCATAAAATTAAGAAAACCCCGACAAAGGCAAATATAAAATGTTGCTTTTTAAACACACACAAAATGTTAAATTAATGACGTTATACCTGCTGTATTCGTCATTTCAGTATCTTTAAAACAACAAGCCTGGTGAAAATTATGTCCAAACTTCTCATGACTTGGTATAACTCTGCTAGCAGATAATGCATCATTTTGTTGATAATCATGAAAGAAGAACGACCACAATAATATTAGATAATCGAAAATTTGCATTTTTAATTCAGAGTTTCATAAAAGTTTACAATCATCAACAACTTTATATGCCCGAGAAAACGATATTCGTCGTGAGTGGTTTGTATCCTCGTTCAGCAAGAAGTTTTGAAACTTTGCTCATTCGTTGGAAGATGTCACGTGATCTTTGACCTTTCAATGCCCTGAGTTCCTCTGCTCTGTCCCCAACTGTTCTTATTTTGTGGAAATTCCCTTCCATGTTTCTGCGAACACACTTCAACCTCTCTTCAGACACTGTCATATTCAGAAAGCGGACAATGTTAATCAGTTGACTTTCGGTGTCAAGGACAAGGTCTTCGTAATGCACAACATGTAGTGGACGCGTGTATCCTAGCAACCATTTGACAGCTACATCTTCCCACCAATTCATGGTATCATTGATGACTTTCTCAAACTCTGAATGGCCGTTGAAGTGAAAAAGAAAATAATGAAAACATATTAAAACGTCTTCTTAGAATACGTAGATATAACAGCAGAGTCACGATTTATAGTTACAGAAATTCATCAGCAATAATTTTATTCTGGAAAAGGTGGATTTTGTTGCACTGATTCTTATTGGACACAATGGTCAGTTTACCTTGGCCATTTACTGTCTCGCTGTTCCATTCAACAAATGTTGTGTGTTTTTGCAGCGTAAGCATTCTGTTACATTCTGTTACAATTGCGGTATAGGCGTTTCTCATCAATAGAATTGCAGCTGGATATCTCTTCATCTGGTGATAATTTCTGGTGTGAGTCTTGACAACAATAGTTCTTCCAGAGTCCCAGTCATCATATTCACCGAGAAACCCTGCATTATACAAAGTCATAAATCTCATTAAAGGAAAATCGTTGAAACTTCCCGAATCTTTGATAAATTTTCGGCCATTTCGGTCTCTCGACGGTTTATTATTTTGTATCTCCATCGATTTTCGTCATCCAATGACCTATAGTATACCGTGTGCGTCAGTCTGTTTGTCTGTCTGTCTGTCTGTCTGTCTTTCTGTCTGTCTGTGTGTCTTTCTGCCTTTATGTCTGTCTCGATGTGATCCATTTTTTGACGTACACCTACTGCGTTTCCATCCCTGTTAGTGTATGTATCTACAAACTGCTGACAACCCACGTGAGTACCCTGCCAGTCAGAGGGGCTATTATTTTTCTTCTTGTTCATCCAACAAACTTTTACAAGACCATCATTGCTGATGCTTAATATATCGAATCGTCTACTAGGTCGTACATATCTGAATATAGTTTGCACACTTATACTTAGTGGTTGCTCATTAGTACGATAACGTAAACCAATTAACCTAATTAAGGGACAATCGCTAACATATATATCTCTTCAATTAATTAGATTTACATGACGAATCTATCTTGTTGATCAATCTTACCTGAATCGTAGAGTTCTGGGTCTACAAAGACTGAGCCGGTATAAATTCCTGTAGCTTGTTCAATCAAGTGTCGTAACCAGGTGTTTCCAGAACCAGGTGCACTGATCAACGCTACTGGTGGAAGACTTTGAAAGGGGGCAAAGTTGACATCACAGTTAAAGTCTGAGAAAACAAAAGATATTTTAAATGAGCATATCCTCACGAATAACGTATTGGAAGTCTTCCCATATAATTGAGACACTTAGTTTTAAATTTTTTTATTGACTCTCAGAAAAAGAAAAAAAAACATTTCAGGAAAGAAAACCCAACATAAAACAAAAAAGTAGGACAGTGCTTTGATTTTACATCTCAAAAATTTCTAATTGCAAATCAGACATAATTTTGACCATTTTAAACCCATCTTTCTATAAAAAATTTAGTTTATATTTATGTTTTTTCTGTAACAGTCATTCTTTCCTGTACCCATATTGTAAATTGTCGAACCTTTGGTATTCCGTGCAATCTTCTGCAATGATATATGTATTTCTTACCTAGAATTATTAAAAAGTTGACAGAGAATAAATCATCTTTAGTTATAATTTCCAAGATAACATTCTCTGGAATCATAGTGATTGGAAAATTATAATTTCTCAGCAAAAGCGATTCTACATCACGCCAAAATTGAATCACACATTTTGATTCAAAGAAATGATGGACTGTCTTCCACCCATTGATTAAAGACACTTTGATAAATTACATTCATTGTCTTGGGACCTGAACATACAAACTATATTTCACACTATAACCTTCAACCCATATATTGTAACTTTACATAAATTTGTCCCTTTCTTTAAATAATAAAATGCCATTTGAACACTCACTGTGTCAATTATTCGTTGATATGCCTTGGCATTGTTTCATTATTAAAACCCTATTAGATGTATTTTTCTGCGTTTTACATGACACAAAAATACCAAGCCAGTCTTCGGAGAGATGTTTTAATTCCCGTTATTAAGTTATATTGTTGTTTAAAATGTCACAACATCAATCGGTGATCGATTTCCTCGATTAAATTAAGATGATAACACGTAATGCGACTCAAAAATCATTAAAATCTAAGTTGTGCGTTCATCAACGAGGTTTGAACAATGCTCTTTATTCTTCATGGCCAAATTTTGGAAAGAATTTTTGTATAATTTATATTTGATTTCAAACCATCTTATGATCTTATCGAAAATAAATGCAAGTAACAAATTGGGCTGTAACGTCATTAAAGTGTTCAAATGAGAATGGCTGAATGATTCATTAATATGTTTGTGATCATTTTATGATGTAGCTTGTAAATTGACCAATAATGGAAATGTTTATTCACTTCCCTGATTATTAATTACTTATCAATTTTGCAGATTCCATAAAGTACAGACAGGTTGAATTCTTACAATTAAAAATTTACACAATTTAAAGGTGCACACTAAAATCGCTCTGTTAAAAGTAATACAAAGACAATAAGTGGTTCTAAAAGCACATACATATGAAAAGGAAAGCTATTGTTATATACGGTTTGCAATGGCATTGCTACCAGTGGTATTAAAAATTACTAAATTCGATGTCAATTATTTATTTATTAATTTGATTGAATATGTAAGAATCTGAATGAATAAACGACATCCATTATCGGGTGACAGCTCGTCTGAGTACTTCGTCAATATTAATGTGAAATCATGGCGACATGACTCCAGGCTACTCACCTTTGAACTCGTCTGTGTGTCTTCTGAACGAACCTACGTTGACGTTATAACGTAATTTTATGAAGACAAATACAACGCCGATTAAAGTGATGTACAATAACCGATATTTTATCATGGTTCGATGACTGTTCATTAAAAAGCAACGCGATGCATTCCGACGTACCTGTCAAGAAATCAGTAATGATTGTCCCGAAAAGTTTTCCGATATAAATGGTCTCCCATTCGACAAATAGACGACTGTTCGTTCGGCAAGACCGTTGTCTTGGTTTCCATTGACAGTTTATTCATGTGCTAGGCAGGCTGCTTCTTTATATTACACTAACGTTTGTATTATTTTCATCAAGGCTTAAATATCAATCTGCCGTGACATGTGCATCCATTTATCAAAAATTTGTGCAAGCTGTTACTCAGGAAGCTTGTGACGTGTGCTCGTCTGGTTTACGGCCTGTCATGTATGACCATTCGAACAAATATTATTCGGCGACTGGCGTCTGATTTTAATCGATGGCCTCAATTGGCTTTTTATCAAATGCCTTGATTAAATTTATTCATTTCCAGTGAAATATTTTGCCTTAAATATTATCAATAAGATTTACACGCGCTGATCAACTTTAAGCTTATGTATAAATGTTCTTGGTTCCTTATTGAAATTGCTACCCAACATTTACCCAAACGATAGTGTGACTCCATGTGTCATTTGCTTGGCCAAATACTTTTAGGCGACAGTGTTGAATGTCATAACCGTGTACAAGGGCATTGTATCTTCAATATTACCATTCTCTGACGTTGGTTTACCATTTTTAAAATTACGTATAATTTCTTTCAGATACCACGTACAATCAGAGCAAGTCTGTAAAATAATCAACGGTTGTGTTTTCACGTTGTGTCAACGAATGCACAGGCTTTTTCAGAATATCCCACTTTATTTCTAAGTAAATGGGTTAAATGTCGCAAATTCAATGGGACCGAATGAGCACAGCAATATATCACGTGATTAAAAGCAAAAGGCACGTGCTACAGTATATTAGCAAACACTTAATAAGGCAAGCGAAGCGAGCTTATAAGGGTGTACAGATTGTCCCGTGGAGGACAGTACCCCAGCGCTAAACATAAATGACACCGAACCTGGCATGATGACGTGTACAGAGTAGAGTACCGTACACAGTTGCAGGCGGTACCATGATATGAGTAGACTACCATACACAGTAGACGGTACCACAGAAGTAAAGTACCATACAGAGTAGCAGGCTGTACCATACAAAGTAGCAGAGTACCAGAGTACCATACAGAATAAAGTACCATACAGGGTCGAGTACTGTACACAGTAAACATGAAAACAAACAAATGATCATCGGTCATGAAGATAAGAGTCAAATTGACTGTTTTGAGTATTTCGTTCATCATTTTTCGTTGATGAAATATATATAACAGGCAACATTCTAAAAATAAACCATAAACTGTGAGAAGCTTTGTAAATTGACCGTAATTGACCTGATCTGAGTCTCGTCTCTAGTTCGCAAGTGAATCTATCATAGAAGTAAACAAACACATCATAAAACAATATATAGTGTGTGTCCAGGACTGAAAAATTAATTTTCAAAGTTATATTTATTGGTGATAAATATACACATATACCTCTAGTATAAATGCATACACGTAGTTCAAAAAATGAAAGAAGGACACTGATTTGCATAGATCAGAATATATTGTTATCACAAATATTTTACAAAATCATCGAAATAAAAGGTCCGGTCATGACCGAGTTAAGTCGGACTTTATTTGAAGCTAACAGAGCTGTAGGTCTATACTTGATACCTTGACACTTATTACTCTCTTGTTTGGCATTTAAAAGTTCTGTTTTTCATAGGACATGAAAAGATCAAGATAAAAGGGAGACATCGAAGTTGACGTCAAGTTCTTGCAATGCAATATTTGTCACACACATTGTAATGTGATGTCACAGAGAGAAAATGCAACATTAAAACATGTATGAAAAGGTATGACTGTCTTTTATATCTGTATAAAAATTCTCATTCTTTCGTCAACTTAAACCATGAAAACAAAATACCTGCTGGCGAAATTCTTTTCATTATGCTTTTGTTTACTTCACCAGCTTCAAGTCTAACGTCGCCCTTCTGGTGTCAGGTATGACATAACGAGACTTTGATGACATATTTGCTACTCTTATCTGGAATTTCATTGTCTAAGGAAAACTTGGTTAATCTACGAGCAAAGTGAATGAAGATTTAAAACTTGCCCTGTTGCTTATATAGCCTGTAAGCAAAATAATTAAAGTGCATAAAACAATGAATAAGAATATACAACGGCCAGTAATGGCTTCTGTACCTCTGCAAACCATAGCTATAGATTTTACAGTCAAAACATGACGTTTTATCTCATGAATTCGTGTAATGTATAACATCGTTTCAACAGCTTGCCCGAGTGTGCAGGCCACGCCCTTTTCTGGCCCTGCGCAGCACAGAGTAAGTTATATTTAATTTTGACTTGTCTTTTCTAGAAAATTGCATATTATGACGTTTTTAAACAGAAATTTGTTTGTAAATCCACGCAGAAAAATACATTTATAAGATCTAAGATCTACGATAGTGTCGGCCACATGACAACATGAGAAGCCTTACGTCCGTAATCATTGGACGTGATAATGTAAAGCAATAATCTTTAATTAATTAATATTGAGATATCTGCCTTACATAGTTACTCTCTTGCATATCCTGAGAAAGATAGCGAAACCAATCATTACAAACAAGGCCAACACGAATTTGCAAATACAGAATAAAATGCCGACCTTCAAAAATAATCTACAGATAACAAAGGTCACTGTTTTGATGGAATATAAATTTCCTCAAAAATGTAGAGCAATTTCTTCTGTAAGGCCGGGAAATTTATAAAAGTAGATAGTTTCTTTCTCCGATGCGAGTCTTTCATCAGCAACAAATTTAGACCAACTCGACAGCCATGTTGCTCCAAACACCTTTGACCCTTAAAATGAAAGAAATGACAATGATAAACATTGGATTAGTGACAACACTGAAATCACATCCTTTAAGAGATGTCGATGGCAGCGGTGTTTTCTGACCGGACACTGATGATGAAAGGCGATACAATACTCAATTAAACGTCCATCAGTCGACCTAACATATCTGACTACCGCATGGAAACTTATTAACAAATAGATCGTATTTCATTTATATCAAAACTTTTAATATCTGGTGGTTGTCAACCATCTGTCTTTTTATAGAGTACAGATGTTTCATAATGATAGATAAAATTTTGATTGACAACACTCACTGGCACATATTTCTTGTTCCACTAAAGATAGCCTGTAATTATCATCCTTCAAAAAGAATATTCTTGGATCACGAATTGACAAAACATCATCAGCTGTGAACACTTTATTGAACTTTCTCTTCATGTATACTTCAATGTCCTGAAATAGATTACAACAAGTCAACAATTAACAACAGCTGCTGTGCCGTGAATGCAGTCTGCAATGAGGATTGGCTTAGAAATTGATCGATAATCGTTCTATACAGATATGATTAGAAATTTGGTAAGACAATGAATGTGCAAGCACGTCAGTTTACACGAACTAAGTAGGTTATTTTGCTGATGACCAGAAAGTGTATTCTCAAATTGGTTTATTTATTTCTGTAATTGAACTTCTCGATTTCATGGTCTAGATCATTGCCAGTATATATACAGACATACCCTTTTAAGCCAAACTTTGTGAAAAGTTCAATTTTATGGACACTTTTTAAAATGATAGTAGTTTTCAGCAATGGACTGTGACCACAATTTTCATGTTCCTAAGTTGCCTATGCATTATTTTTTCACGATCAGTCACTCAGGCAATTAGCATACTAATATTTATTAAACACATTGTTAAATTATAAACTTTAAAAATGTTTCTAAAACCTACCGATGAATATGATGGCCTGGCTATGTAGAGACAATCAAGACTGTTCTCTCTGGCTATTGATGAGATTTCATCTACCATAATGGTCTTTGTGATTTGCGTCAACATTGGAGCAATATCGTTGCACAATTGAGGGTCAGGTGATGACTTGCTACATCTGCAAATGACAATTTTATTTTTTATATTCTGCTGAAGGCAAGTCACTTGGAAATAAATACGAGACTGTTCGCATCAAACGCTTTGACAGTTTATCTTAGGTTGGTCGGTTTGCTGTATTTTTGTTGCTACAATCTGATAATTTTAGATGAGTGTATTTTATAACAACGACATCAACGTTCCAATGCATTAAAATCGAAGTGGGTTTTCCAAAAGACGGATCAAGGATGATTCTATCCATGACAACACGTGTGTGACGTGTCGTAAGTCATGAGTTGTTGCCATAGTTACATCGCATGTACATCTAACAAGCCTAGGGAACTGAACCTGTACGAACCAAACAGCTGTTAAAGAGGCACTCCCATTTGGTAACATTTTTAAAACACACTTTTTTAATGCCAACGGTCGATATTTGACGTGTGGATCGCGAGATATCGATGAAAACATGTCATTTCCCGGGCGCATTTTTCACATCCCGAAGTTTTACGATCGTTTCTGATTATGACGCGAAATCCCCCGAAGGTTTGTTGTAGTACTGATTGACGATATTCTAGGGAGTCCATCATAAGTTCGAACGACGCAATTTTACCTCCCACTGCGAAGACTTTATATACAGCATTATGCCTTTACCACTGGTCAGTTTTTGAAAACTTTTTGTTAGCTTTTGTCGTTTTCATTATTCTAAATCAGTTGTATTATATTTTGAAACAATACCACATAAACATCAGTTTTTACGTGTTAAATATTAGCCGCCTCCGATGACTACATTTTGTCGTCTGCCACACAGTACGTGTGGTTGGCCGCGCGCGTTGTATGCGTCTATGCATACCATGCGGTGGCCGCTATGTATCAACCGCACGTAACTGGGCTAGTCACCTATGCGAATTCTGGTGGAATCAGCAAAAATTGTTTTTCGTTTTATCACCAAGTCAGTAAGATTCAGCTTTCTCCCACGGGGCATGACCGATCACCGAGGCAAGTGGTACTGTGGCGTACAGTAGCGTCAGTGTAGACTCGTACTCCATAGCTTAGTTGACAATGGCCCAGTGCCGAACGTTCGATGTTCGGAAGCTGAATTCAGGTGGGCCACCGGAATTCAAACTTTAACTTTTTTGAGGACATGTTTTTATCGATATCTCGCAATCCGCGCGCAGTCGCCACGTCAAATATCGACCGTTGGCACTAACAAAATGTGCTTTAAAATGTTACCGAGTGGGAGTGCCACTTTAAATATGGATACTCGAGAATCACATTTAAGAGAGAGGCATGTAATATGTGAAAAATTAGCAAACGGAGATCGATATGACATGGTTATATTTGCAAAGTAGTTGCTTACCTTTCCCCCGTTTTATTCCTCCAATGAATTGCCATATATTCATTTCCATTGCAGATTTTCTTCATTGCAATGTCTGCCATTTGTTTAATATCATATGTTCTTTGTAAATGTTTGTAGGTAGCAAGTTCCAATTCCAGACCATTTGGAATTTTGACCCACGGTTCATATTCAATACAATCAGGCACTTCTAATCCGAAAACGTTTATAGGATGGAAAATAGCCAAACATTTAACCTCACTTGATGTGACAAATAACTCTTTTCTGGCTTCGTTGTCGCTGGGAACAGTTTCATAATCGGGAATAGAAATATTCCACATGGTTTTCAACATGCTTGCTGATTTTCTGTAATGGTTCTCATACATCTGAATAAACGTAGGGAAAATTGTGCTTGGTGTCAAAACAGCTTCAACGTGTCCTTGACAGTTACTAAGAAATTCATCAATCTTGGCAACAGGCAACAATTTCTCAAGTTCAGTAACGTTGAAAGTATCTCCAAACGGTCTGATATCGTTATGGTTACTATAATGCCCCATAAACGAAACAGGAATAATAGTTCTGCGGGATACTATGGCCAGTCGAATTGCCGCTTTGAAATTATTATACTGCCAGTTTGGTCCACCACCTCTCAAGTATAATGGTAGAAGATAACGTGTTGATGACGTAGAACTATCAGGTCTGACATTCTGAACAATGTTGATCTTTCTCTGAAAATGAATCGTTATAATAAAAATAGTTATATATTGTGATACTGTAACGTTGTAATAATGTTATCATATCATATCATATCATATCATATCATATCATATCATATCATATCATATCATATCATAGCAAAGAGAATAGCCGTTTTTCGTTAATTTCTACGAGCTGTAAATTATTAAAATAACAAATATTAATCATTTGTGATACGTCTATTTATCTATTATGGTTATCTTTACTGATTTGTGTAGTCGATTTCAGAACTGACTATCTACAACAACAACAACAACAACAACAACAACAACAACAACAACAGCCACCAGTTTGATTTTGTCACGTTTACACACCAACGCATTGATTTCGAACAACCCTACGATTAGTTTTAGACCGGGTGCAATATGTTGATATCATCGCTATCAGCTGCCATGTTTTATCTGATTGAGAATACATCCAAACATGTGTCTATCTCTTCCACATCTTGCAAGGATGCGAAAGGCATCATCTGTCATTGAACCACTGGCTAGTACACTTTGAATACATGGTGATCTTCAAGATGTCTCCGCCTTTACAATGAAATGATACGAGAAACACTGAGCAATTTGTCATTCAGAAAATCCATACGAATATTGATGTTTCTTTCATGATGAAGACACTTTTCTCAGACTTATCACTCACCTGATTTTTTACACTGGGTCGCACATTTTCTGAAGTTTTATGAATTTGAGGAACGATGTCCCTCGCCTCCAGATCTTTCAGTAGATCAGCCATTGGCTTGTCATAGGTTTGCCTGGCTTCCATACGTCTGCGATAATCCAGCTTGGATACAAAATACAAAGTTGCTAAAAATGTCAGCGCTAGCGTCACCCTCCATAGACGCATTATTGAAATCGGATGCGGTGAGGTATTTGAAAGGAAGAGGCACTTTGAACGTGTTAGGGCTTTAAAATCAAAGCGAAATAACTACAGCTACAATGACAGTGTTATCGATCTGATACTGGTATTACATCGGCACACACATTGAATAGTGTAGGCTAAACAAAGGTTAGTGCCATTAGAATATTTACATGCTGAATATAACGTTTGCAACATATGTTGAGTTTTACAAATCGAAGTCGGATTATGGTGTCATATTGATAGCATGGTTTGTTTGGTGATTGAGGGCTCATCTTTCAAAGACTATATATACAGTATTTTCGGCCCTCTGTTTGTAACATATTGTACTCGTATCCATGGTCCACCACAAAGCTTAAGACTGGTCTTTCCTCTGAAGCATTCACTGAGTACCTTCTCTGTTCTGAAGTGAATGATACCTCCCACTCTCCCCACTATCTTTCCGTCTGTATGTCTTTCTAATTGTCTATCTATCTGACCCGTATACTGCAGCCGTCTCTCCAACAGCTAGCTCTCCAACAGATAGTAGAATCATTTCTGTATCCAGTAGCAATTTTATATCACATTCCAGATAAAGTGTAACATTATGTCAATCTTTGATGTCAAAAGATGAAATCGTTGCTGTGAAATCTCTAAAAGTCCCTGACTTGGTCAGATAACAATTATTTTAATTTAGATTGTGACTGACCTGGATAATGAGTAGCCAACTCTGATAAACACTTAGCTGATATTAGGGAATATGTACAATTAAGGTAGTATGCACCTCGAAAGTGAAAGACTTAAACTTTTGCTCTAACTTTCCTCAAGGATCTTTCAATCATTCTCTTTCAGAATCAAGAATACAAATAGGTGGTCACCGTGCAAATTTTGGTGCTAGAGAAACAAATTACCCAAGATTTACCGATATTAGTCATTCAAAATGGCCACCATCCCTGTGTTAACTCTATGGAGAAAAATAAAAATTTTCAAATTTCGAAAAACTAAGCCGGTGAAAAGTTTTCTTTCACCAAGAGCTTTAAAATGAGCCCTCATATGTAATATATCAGAAGAGAATTGTAAAAGTTTGAGAGTCCGAATATCTGTCCCCGAGGTGCGTTCTACCTTAATGAAATGGGAGCTGGGAAAATGACCTGCAGGAGAAATGCTATTCGGAAGTTGCCTCATAACGTGCTTCATATTATGGTTTTATTAATGGAGGAACGATCAGATTATTCACGTCAATATGAAAGTGGTTTGTTTGTCGTAGTAAGGAAAGCAATCAGTCAAGTGAAGGCCTTAAATATCAAGTGTAATGTCAAACTATTAGGGTCAAACGAGTCGCCATCATCTGTTACACTTATTTTATTACAGAGCATTTGGTAGGTTACTGGTTTCCTTGGCTGGTTTCTCACTACTAGACTCTAGAGGAGGTAGAACGAGATACGGACTTGACCTTTTAGTTCAAAGGTCAATAAAAACATAAAAACACGAAATCGACACGTTGGCATAAATTACTACGGTTGTTCGTCCGATTTCAGAATTTTCGAATTCAATTTCACGACATCAGGCTGAAAGGATTGAAACCATTCACAAATGTTTTCTCATATTTTGAAGGTTAGACAAGGTTTTAACAAGAATACTACATATCGAAACTAAGACTATAAAGCACTGTGTGCATATTTACAGACAATTTTTAGGCCGTTTGAAAAAATTCTTTGTTTGTCATCCTTAGATTTTTTAAAGAACCTACCAGCCAGCCAGGGAAAAAAACAAATAAAGACAAAAACACACAATTTTTTTTATAGTGTTAACATTGTTTTTCATAATTTTCTCTGAAAACCTACCAGCACGCGGACTGCAAACATAGAATTTTATTTAAAGCGCCTTACCATATATTATTTGAGACAAGGTTTCATTTTTTAGTCTCATCTTATCTCGTCTGTATACCAGAGAAAGGAAATTAATTAACGCACCGTGAAGCCATGTTGTGTAGACATCTTCAAGAAGGATGCCGTCTTTCAATTTTACATAGCATATCCTCTGTATCGTACACTTTGCTTCTCTATTATTTTTTCTCTCATTGTTTGTTTTTAAACAAACCAACTAGTCTGTAAGCTACATCACCTAGGTGAAAGAATGAAATTAAATCAGCTGGTGAGAAAATGAAAACAATGAAAGCACGTGAGTGGCGATTGCTAAGCAAATCGACTTTCCTTTAAGGTGGTTGCGATGCAAAATGCAACCAATATCGTCACTTTCTTACAATGTCATATATTATGGGACATGGGTAGACGGATAAGAAATATTTTGAAAAAAAAAAATGTTCTCCTCTTACCGATTGAAATACATCATATAGTACCATGCCTTACCCTAAGTGATTTTGTGATTAACCCTCAACAAGCAGGCGGCTGATTAAGACAGAAACTTTGCTATTTCCTGCAGCACAGGGTTCAAAAACATTCCTTGACAAATAACAGAGGAAAACTGTGTTTTGCTGACCACGCAATGAAGGTATACAATGAGAGCTGTATTCAATAAGGAATACTGTTGTGTCAGCATTTCTGCAATTTCTTTTGTACAGAAAGGAATAATCTTGCTGTTTTATCTTGAAATCTAGCACGGTGATACCACATTTTGGGTATATTTTTCGAAATGACGTCTCATTCAAAGTCTGTCGTGAAAATTTCGAGAAAATTACAATATTACAAGGATGTTTTCTTGTACTGATACTGTGCTGTACCTATAGGTAGCTCCGTGTTCGGTACAAAACTTGGTGTCTAAGTTGAAATACATCATTTTTTTCATTTTTGGTCATTACATGACGCAATATACCTAGATTGCAATAGGTTTTACTCGTAAGATCCACTTTAACTTGATAACTTAGCGAGTGAGAGACAGATATGGGATTAAAAACTTCTTCGTTATTACGTGGGAAGGTACCGATAAAATGACTTTAACGCGATGTGATTGACTGTTATGTAAGTGCACACGTGAATTAGGACATGCAGCCTGCTAGCTGTGTTGAGAAAGTTTATCCAGAGGTGTTTTGCACATAAATAAGCTGTGTAATTTTGAATATAATATATAATCTGAGAGAACAGAGAAAGCTGTTCGCAACTGCCCCTCTTCTTTACCAATTCTTCCAATTACCGTCCGTCATAACTACATTAACTCATCCTCCCTATCGACAATCCAATAAATAAATCCTATTTTTGACTTTTCCATATTGTCTCTGCAGAAAAATTCTCTCACCCCCCCCCCCCCCCGGGTTGATTAAAGATTTCCAATCCATCAAGAATCCACTGTTTTGAAACATCTTTGTTGGATGCCCCTGTGAGACCCTGTGTATATTTCATTGTAATAGCACTTGCAACATGGGTTTTACATTGTAATTGTGTTGATGAGTTATGACTGGGTTCAGCGGCAGGCGTTTGGTCATCACGACCTATATAGAAAACTTTGAAAGAGCATGACAGTGGGTTGGATGTAAGCTGGTTAGGTTTCTAAGTGATGGCCCAACAAACGTAATGACTTGTGTTTTTATCGGATGTTGAACTTTTGACATCACCCATGATTTGTATGTAATATAATATACGATCGTAAACGTACATTATCATCACGTTGACCTTCTTGAAGGCGATTACAACCTTGAACGAGAAACCTACATCAGCTGACAATATTGAAGGGAAAAAATTCCAAAAACGTTGAAAAACCATTGTTTTGAATTCAGTGGAAACGTTTGCCCTGTGAAGAGTAATTCATTGATCATACGACCTTGATGCTTTATCATCTCTGTGATGTACTCAAGTATACAAAAAAAGTTATATATATATATATATATATATATATATATATATATATATATATATAGATAGATATACACCGACTAGTCATGATACTATTTCAATTGCTGAGACTTCAGAAACTGCCAACCATAAGGAATTCTAACACAGTAATGCTATGCTCCTGAATATGATCGTATACGACCGATTCCAAATATTTATAGGTGCCATAAATTTGGTCAGTATCAGGTGTAGACATAAGCTTATCGATACAATAGCTTATATGCTAATATCTGTCACACAGTTAGGGACCAACTGTGATACCTTGGCCGGGGGTCATGTAAATTACAGTCTTGGGGTCAATTCGAAGCCAATTTTTGTGTTAAGAAAATAAATGCCACAGTTAGGTTACGTCGATTAGAGAGAAATGAACATAGTATTTTTGATGAAAAACTATGTTCTCGGACTTGAAGGACATAATGCGTTAAACGATTTAAATGTACTAATGGCAGAACTCTACAAATTACACATATTACACAAATCTAACTAGAGTCAATCTTAAGAGCTTTTATAGTCAGACAAGAAAGGTCAAAAAAGCCCCGCCCGTTTGGAACTGGTCAATGCCTGTTACTTTGTGTTTGTTATTTTATCGACGTTAAAATGGCGAAGAAATGTGGCTTATTTTCTGTTTGGGGAACAATTTTAGTTTCTGTGTTCTTCTGCAGCGTGATGCGTACGATCCAAGCGCAGCCTAATCAAGAAGAGCATTGTGTTTCGAACAATTACTGTTTCCAACCAGACATTTGTGCGTACATATTCACCTTTCAGACGAGTGGAGACGGCCAATGTCCGGCAGTAGAGCAAGCGGTAAGCAAGGTAGACGACATAGAAGCCGATCTTGAATTGTTACATGAGAGGTATGTTGATATTGCGAGGGAATTCAGCGTGGTGAACAGTGAAAAAACTAACACCCAGCAATTGATACAACAACTCAATGACGTCATCAATGATTTAGAGGACCGCGTTGATGCTGTTGAGGACGATTCCGTTAGCAATTACATCAGTTCTGTCAATGACAAATTAAGGAAACTCCAACAAGAGGTAGAGGATAAAGACTCTCAAATAAGACAATTACAGAATGACGTCATCAATGCGTTAGAGAACCGAGTTGAAGCTCTTGAGGACGATACTGACCTCTGTAAACAAGGTTTAGAGGAAAAAGACTCTCAAATAAGACAATTACGGGAGGATCTAGCAAACCTTAACAAAAGTGAAGGTAAGTATCAAGAAATATCCACAGAAATAACACAACATGATGTCATTTCAGAAGTCAAATGTCGGCTATACTAAGAATAATAAGAACAATAATTAAAATATAGACAGACACGCAGTGTTGGAGGAAGGTCCAAGGTCAACTACTTTAATAAAGTTTTGACAGGCTATTAGCCAAAGTCCGCCAAAAAAACAACACAGTTGGTGGATTCAGCTAAATTTGTCAGAAAAATATTCGATAAATTTATAAATGAAAATTTTATACAGATTGAACAAAATCTGGCAATGCGCGACATTCGTAAGAAAGTAGAAGGGGAATTTGTCAACCATCTAGTTAACAATATCAGAGGAGATATTTTGATCGAAGATGATAGGATGACTCGAAATTTCAAATTGTCAACTTTCTTTGTTATTTGACCAATTATTACCGAAGTCAATCTACACCAGTTTACATACACATGGCAATTTTCACACTAGCTCCTCAGAAGTAAAAACTCTAGGAACGACCCGGTCGACGGACGACATTTAAGGCCGAATAAAAAAAATTTGTGTTGTTCCGATAACCCGACCAACACTATTTTTTACCTGCCGACCCTAAACGTTTTAGAGCTACGTAAACAATAAGTAAAAAATAAAGAAAAAAACCCGTAAAATTACGCGTTCGTTATTTGCCATTTTAATTTTTGCTTGAACGAGGATGTCTATTATGCTTTTTCCTTTTATATATATTATACATTTTTCTGGTAATGTTGTGGCCAGTGTTTGACCGCCCTGAACCCTTACAATGCATAAAAAATTATTTAAAAATAAAATACTTTGGAAAAAAAAATTCCTGCCGACCTACTTACCCTATTTTTGAAAACCATGTTATCGGAACAGCACAATTTATCTTTTTTGGGGGGCCTAACCTTTTCATACCTGACTTTCTTCTAGCTTACCAGAGCGACCCCTAGATATAGGGGTTTAAGCCTGAGAGGGTTTAATGAGAAACTTGTTTTACAGTTATTGATAGCAGGGCTAATACACACTGTTCGTTTTATATTAACTTTTAGATTGTGACATTGGCTGGCTGAAACATAAAGATGGCTGTTACTTTATTTCTTTGTCTCAAATGCACAGCTTTGACGAAGCGAGAAGTCAGTGCCATTCAGTGAATTCAGAATTGCTCATTATTAACGACGTCCAAGAGAACGACTTCATTAAAAGTAGGTTAACCAATTTAATATTTTGGAAAACATAATGACACAGAAAATGCTCAGATGAAAGATACATTAGAAGGGATAACAGCGGTGTATACGTCCCCAAATTATACACAAGGTAGTCTAGTTACCCCAACGTTTTAAATCAATATATAATACATCAAGCAACCTAATGCGTTCAAATACAAGTACACAGTTCTCCTTATAGGAAAATTACCCATGGTGCATTGCAACAAGCCATTTTGTCCTATGAGCAATGTTGTTTGCAAGAAAACAGGATAGTATTCAATGTCTTTTTTCGCTCATTTTTTGTTTTACACTAATCTGTCTTTAAAGGATATAAATATTAAAATAGCTTGATAAATACTTTGTGGTTCGATAGTCCTTAAATTGTCAGAAACGAATTTTATGCACTTTTATACAACTATCTTTTATAGTGCACTCCTTTTAAAACTTAAATACCATTATACAGCCCATATAAGAAAGAAACGGCAAAATTTACAACTTGCGGCGTTCATATGAAAGTAAGCACTCATCCTTATACATAAATTACTCATGTTGCATTGTAAGTAACCATTTTGTCGTATGGGCAAAATTTTGAAAGTTTGTTAACCCTTTGAGTGCTGTTATCTTTCCCACCAAAATTTAAGTGTTATATGTTAACAACGTTATGGATTTTCCTGTAATTTTTTGATAATTTTGGACCAAATGGACATAACATTTCAAAGGCTGCAATTTTTGACCAAAATTTTGAGAAAAATCTGAAAAAACTTGTCTAGATCTGAAAAAAGTTGCTGGCTATGTCATATTCTATAAAGGCAACAAAAGTTGACTTTGTCACTCAGAGAGTTAATTCACAAATGAAGGACAAACGAAGACGATTCATGCTCTTCACAGACTTCACTACATGTTTTGCATTACGTCAGATGTACACATGTGTACTTCTAACAGTCTCTCTTCATCACTGAAATGGTTATTCAGGCAATAAAGCACACCAAGCCACGGTGTACCACGACATTTTGACAAGTCCACTTCATTTATTCACTCGCTGTCGCTCGTGCATAAATGAAGTGAACTGGTCCAAATCGAGTGGTATACTGTAGCTGGGTGTGGTTTGTTGCTATTATATCGTAACAGTATATTGAAATTTTTAAAAACATCGAAAAAGGATTTTTGCTCAAGCCGAGAGCTCGCATATGTGCCAGCCATGGTATGCCACGAATGTACCACGGTTCTTTTCACGTCTCGACCAATCAGATCGCTGTATTTGCACCATCAATATACTGGTATATAATTTTATGATAATGACGTAACACTAGATTGATCACCCTTAGTTATTTTAAAAGTAAACGTTTCATGCACAGTTTTATATTCAATGCATGTTACATTGGTATAAATAGACGAACATACGGAGAAGCTGTTAAACAGCCAAACAAAGTTCCCTTAGATGAGAAAAAAACTAAATTACGGAGGCCAAAGGTACTGGAATTTTGAGAAACAAGGCTTTAAATTGCCGTTACCGGATCAATATCAGCTTCAATTTCCCATCAATATAAACTGTCCTGCACCAAAACATACATACTGTGTTTTTTTTGAAATTACAAGGTAATTTTCATCAGTTGACTAGTTGGTAGTTACAGATGGAAGAAGATGTTGCGATGAGAAATGTTGGCCCTCAGTGCAAGAAGAAAAATGTAACTAACTGTCTTTCCTAAATCCATTTATCCACTTTTAACTCCATAGATATATCTGAACAACGGGGATTCTATTCGGTACATATAGGAATGAAGAATCAATTATCTAATATATTTTTTGCATTGCTATTTAGTGCAGAACTATCATGGCTCGATGGATCTACGGTACAGTATCATGTCACATCTATTTCTGCCGCTACGAGTGCGTCGTTCGTCATTTGGGTTTCTTATGCTTGGTTTCGTTGCATTTCAGTATTCATTGAACAGTGTTACATGCATGACTGAGTGATGTGACATTACTGAATGGTGTGACATTACCGAGTAAGGCAACATTACCGAGTGAGGTGACATTATTGAATGATGTGACATTACCGAGTGAGGTGACATTACTGAGTGATGTGACATTACTGAATGGTGTGACATTACCGAGTGAGGTGATGTCACTGAGTGATGTGACATTACTGAATGGTGTGACATTACCGAGTAAGGCGACATTACTGAGTGATGTTACATTATTGAATGATGTGACATTACCGAGTGAGGTGACATTACTGAGTGATGTGACATTACTGAATGGTGTGACATTACCGAGTGAGGTGATGTCACTGAGTGATGTGACATTACTGAATGGTGTGACATTACCGAGTGATGTGACATAACTGAGTGATGTGACATTATTGAATTGTGTGACATGACCGAGTGAGGCGACATTACTAAGTGATGTGACATTATTGAATGGTGTGACTTAACCGAGTGAGGTGACTTTACTGAGTGATGTGACATTACTGAATAGTGTGACATTACCGAGTGAGGTGACATTACTGAGTGATGTGACATTACTGAGTGGTGTGACATTACCGAGTGAGGCGACATTACCGAGTGAGGTGACATTACTGAGTGATGTGACAGTACTGAAGGTGTGACATTACCGAGTGAGGTGACGTCACTGGGTGATGTGACATTACCGAGTGGTGTGACATTACCGAGTAAGGCGACATTACTGAGTGATGTGACATTACTGAGTGATGTGACATTATTGAATGGTGTGATATTACCGAGTGAGGCGACATTACTAAGTATGTGACATGGCTGAGTGATGTGACATTACTGAGAACATGACATTGCTGAATGACGTGACTTTGTTGAGTGACGTGACATTACAAAGTGACATAACGCCCCCTGAAGAATTTGAACGGCATATGTCATCTAGTATATTTATATTTATATAGCAACGTGATAACAATGCGTTATATATTTAATTATATGGACAGGCCCAACTGACAGCGTAATAAACAAACAAGCGAGATCACACTCACTCTTTTGTAACCATTATAATACCACTACCTATGAATATCAAACGATATTGATGTCCGATAGAATAACAGACAACTATACTTATCTAGATAGTTTCGTGTCAAAGATAAACTCTGTAAACTCCACTCTACATTAACCCTATCAGAATAGATCTGTTGATAGATCTGTTTTTATATACAGGACATTATGTAATACTTTCTCTGTCTTCATCAAAGACTGGATTTAGGGAGTGTTCAGTTATTATGGCCGGGGGTGGGCCGGCAAATTCTTCCTGCACATCAGTCAAAATAAGTGAACCCCCTATCCATTGCACCAAAACTTTCATGACCCCCCTATTTTAAGATGACAAAAATTTCATGACCCCCTCCCCTCCCCCCCCCCATTGCTTGAGTAAATCTTCACACACAAACCCCTCGGGGGCCCAAAAAAGATTCTCAGATTTTTTTTCAAATGACTCCCCCTAATAAACTCACAAGGTGTTAATGTTCAAATTTCCCCTTCTGACTTGCTATAATTGTGAAATCACCCCTCAAAGGGATTGGACAGAAATTACAGGTGGATCGCAATATTTTTGAGCAAGTATGTGTGTACAAAATGTTGATATTTGGATTAATTGATAATCAGCTGTTGATAATGTTGATTCACGATACATGGTAGTCTATGAGAAAACTATGAATATTTTTTTCCAATACAAAACAAGCTAATCTGTGTATTTAAAGACGTTTGATAATTCATCTTAAAGTACTTAGCTAGACAAGGATGGTTAAAATTTGATATGTGTGCAAGAAATTGGATTTTGGAATTTCACCGCAATGTTGATTCACTGTACATTGGCGTCTATGAGAAAACTATGAATAATATTTTTACAATGCTAAACTAACTTAATCTGTGCTTTTATAGGTGTTTGACAATTGATACAAATGTACTTGATTCAAATAGGGTATTTTGAAAGTTCAGATGTGGGCAACAATTATAATATTGGAATTTCACCTAAAAGTAAAATTTCACTTTTTACGGTACTAGTAGTCTACAGGTATTTTCCCTGACAAAAATTGCTATAACTCTAATATTTAAGTAATAGGAATTGTTCATTGCCCTCAGTGAGCTCGATTTACAATAAGACAAGCCTCAGAGCTGCCAAGGCAAGATTTTCACATGACAGATATATAATCAATTATACTTTTGTTCAGAGTTACAGTTAAATGACTTCAGAGAATGAAATCATGCAGCGAATCATTTTTATCTCTAGAATATTTCTGAACACTGAAACTGCTTTTTTGACGGGACGGATACTTAGAAAAATTAAGTTATACCCCCCCCCCCCATCTGAGCTGTTTGAAAAATACATGACCCCCTCCCTTTGCAGTTTTCAAATTTAAGGTGACCCCCGCCTGAATTTTGCCGGCCTACCCCGGCTGTAATAACTGAACGCTCCCTTAATCCCATCAAAGTCGGGTGCAGAGGTGGCAGCGTTTCCATCTAAGCTCATTCTGCGTTCTTCTCGTTAGCTGATTTTCGCCTGACATCTGGCCAACTGCCGTAGAAGGTTGCACTTAAATCTCCCGCTTTGCAGGAGGAAATCAAGTTTTACTTTAATACACCGGCCCTGAGGAATCGCTTTGCAGGAGAAAAACCAGTTTTACTTTAATACACTGGCCCTGAGGAATTACAAAAAGGGGTATAGTTATTGTCTAGGCCTTATACTACTTGTTACTTTGCATTGATGTGCAGCAGACGCACTAAGACGGTGACTTGACCATAAGGAGTCACCAAGAACTCTGGCTCCTTGTTTGTTTGTTTATGCGAGTTTGTCTGTTTGCTATGCATGATTATTTCCATATACAATAAAGGACCGAGCCAATAAAGTGTCCACCAAGGCAGTATCCTGTAACGGCGTTCGCCAAGGCAGTATCACATCGGCTCAGTTCTTCAGTGTGTCTGTGCTGTGGACGATCTTAGAAGCCGTGTACGAAGCCTTAACAAGAATTGCAATACAGGCTGGTTAATGTTATGACAATGTAGTGCTGAGTCAGTCTATTGCGGGGTTGAGCATCTTGATGTCAATTTGAGACACATTTAGTATTAAAAACGTTTGATCTTCATAAGGAGTTAGCTAGTATGTATTTCACACTAAGTAAATTTGACCTCACTGTTGATACATAGAATTTATCAGATGAGAGTGATTTCATGCATTAATCTTCTCTACTGTATTCTGTCTTGTTAAGATTTCCTACAGTGACTGGGACTCTGATAAACGCAACAAGTGGGATCCAAAATCGTGCGTTGGAATGAAGGCGGCAAGCTATGGGAAATGGTATTATCACCCATGTTCTGATAAATTAGGATTTATATGCGAAAAGCGTAAGGTTTATTTACCTGAAAATAA
Organism: Ptychodera flava; assembly: GCA_001465055.1. NCBI lineage: Eukaryota > Metazoa > Hemichordata > Enteropneusta > Ptychoderidae > Ptychodera > Ptychodera flava. The sequence continues at coordinate 70,763 of LD352520.1, read as the reverse complement.
TTTTCAATGAAAGTGACTTTGTCTTACCCCTTTTCACTGTCTTTCACACATGATACTTTATACTGATGGCTAATATGAACACCATTGGAACTAATTTGGGATAATTGGATGGTGAAGTAATGTCGTTTTAACCTGTAAATATAACCTCATCTGCTTTTCTTTTTATGTTACACACTTGTTTTTATGAGTAATTTGTAATATCGCAACATTCAGCTATAGGGCACCTAACACTTTTGAGAAATTTGCAAAATTTAAAGATTTGATTATCCCAAATTAGTTCCAATCGTGTTTATGAGACCTCGCAAGTATGTTTGTATCCCGAAAAAGCGTTCAAACGTTTTGAATTTTTTTTTCGGAGAAATTTACATTTCGATGTGTATGCTAGTTTCTAATTAAGAAGATAGAAAGTTCATCACTGGCTCCTGTAGTATGAGCTGGCGTGCATATCGGTCTCTGATTGGTCTAACTCTATAGGGAGTTCGTATGCGTTTGGACACTGGAGAGTTACAGCAGCACATCAAGCAATTTAACAGAGAAACTACAGTCAGTCGAAGGGATAACCATTTGGAAGAGATAAATTTGATGACATTCCCGACTCAATCGATCAACTGTAGCTAGAAAATGACAACCACAATGATTTGATGTTAATCTATTGCTGCGTATCAGTCATGGTCTGAATGCCCTCTAGTAAGTATATTACTTTTCGACCAGAGACTTCGCGTCTTAGTGCTGACACATTGAAGCCGTAAAACAGAACAGGGACTGCCTTCATTTCGTACAACGGACTTTATGAGTTCAACGTAGCGCGTAATAATTTATGAAAAATGATCAATCTCATCTCAAAGTTTGGTGGAATTACTGCCAACCACACGCCTGTGTCCGAGTGTAGAACGTATCGGCTACCAGTTAATATGCAAAAGTGAGCACACAGAATTCACGTTCAAATTTAGACACATCACGTGATATGTTGCTACTTATATTAGCCTGTACGATAGTCGAGTGCCGTTCTATGTTCGTATGCCGATAAGAGTATACCGTCTTGTAAATTTTTGAAGAACAACTTGCAGGATGCGGGTACATCGGAGTCTCAGGGTTGCTGTCGGGATCACTTTTTTATTTCGTGCAATTTGCATGGCACTACCGGATCAACTATAGACAATTGGTATTGAAAGAACATGGTTCAAAATATTTTTACAAAAAAGTCAGTGATTTTATCAATCAAGTTCATCTAGCCATATCATGGTTATCTCAAGTTACACAGGCTACAGTAGGGAATACCTAGCATTAAATACTAGTATTGCCGTGCAATCTTCCCATTGTCTAATCCAGCCCTATATTCCAATTTGTACACTCCATTCATCAACCAAGAAACTTTTAACATCTACAACCTACAAAACCATCACCTATGATGGCCGTGCATTTTTATACGCTGCACCTAAACTATATACGGAACGCAAAACCATTCGACATCAGAGAATCCCCAAACTTGGAAGTTTCTAAGAGAAAACTGTAAACGCACTTGTTCTCTAGAGCACACCATGAAGCGTCACAGAGCAAAACACTTTTTTTTTTATTTTGGCGCTATCTATAAACTTTGCTGATAGATTGATTGATTGATTGATTGATTGATTGATTGATTGATTGATTGATTGATTGATTGATTGATTGATTGATCGTCGATAACCATGGCTTGTTCTGACAGCGCTACGCACGTGCAAAGATATGTAGTTACCGTTGGTTCTCTCTTTCAGATAAACCGTTTAGCGTGTTTACTACAAAGAAATCACACAGTAACGCCATAGAAACGTGCAAAGGGCTTGGTATGATACTTGCTATGGACAACAATGACAGGAAACACCAGATTTTGAAGGACTTAATTGAAGAGAGTAACACAACCAACAACGAAGATTTTTGGGTCAATGGCAAATTTACAGATCAAGGGAATGTAGCAACATGTGACGGCGGAATACTTTACTACTCTAAATGGGCGCCAAACGAGCCAACCATGACACAAAATCATTGTGTGCAACTAAGGTAAGTAACTTCACTCTGAAATTTCACCGAGGTCATGAGGTCATAGAATCAGCTCATTCAAGGAACTATGAAAGGGAGAATAAATTATTAGGACAAACAGTGTATATGAATGTCTGTTTGATATGTTACCCGCCTGCTGCAATAATTTTGCCACAACGCTGACTCGTATATAATCGGTTAGGGGTAATGTCTGTTTGATATGTTACCCGCCTGCTGCAATAATTTTGCCACAACGCTGACTCGTATATAATCGGTTAGGGGTTTACTTTTATAAACGGGGATATCACCGCTATCCCCTTGGAAGTCCTGGTACCCCCTTGAAAGTCCTGGTACCCCCTTGAAAGTCCTGGTACCCCATTGAAAGTCCCGGTACCCCCTTGAAAGTCCTGGTACCCCCTTGGAAGTCCTGGTACCCCCTTGGAAGTCCTGGTACCCCTTTGGAAGTCCTGGTAGCGCCGTAGGTACTTTTAAATTACTTGACAACATTAACTTACACCAGAACGGCGAGTATAAATATTCATTCTTGTGTCGATTGATGAGTAATGAAAAAATTGTATTTCATGGTTCGCTGTACCAAAAGTTTAGACTGTATAAACCCTCTCCTTAAGTAAAACCATTTTTCATAAGAAGGATTTCCCACAAAGATCGAAGAGTTGAAATCATAGTATTACACCGAAGCACAGTTCCTTCACTGTGACTGAAGTTGATTTCTTCTCGATAGGGCTAATGCTGGACATTATTGGGATGACGCACCATGTGATGTTCTGAAGATGTTCATTTGTCAACGGAAAGGTACATATATGTTCATATATGTTCATATAATCGGATGTGAACACAATAACACACAGGAACTCAGCGAGACGTACATGCATATAGAGAGACATAGACGTAGAAATAATATGCTGATATCTGTTTACATGGGTTGTGTTTATGTTTTCAAATTTCGTCAGTCTTGTAACCCTTTAAAATAAATCACGATGATTCTCCTGTAGATGATGATCCCACTGCTCACGAAAATGTCTACAATTCTCATAAATCAACAGACGACGAAATGCCATTGAAATTAGATTAAACTTTGCCATTTTGATGTCATTTTGTACATGTACACAGATCAAGAAAAAGACGGTTACTACATAAACTGATTTAGAATAAAGACAAACGTTATTTATCAGTGTCGATAACTTTTTTCTTTCATGTCTCTTTCCGATCACGTGCTCGTCAGATCTCGAAGATATTGTTATGTGAAGACGATAAAAATGTACCGTGGCCATGCCAACCATGCGATCGCTTGCTGGTGTTTAGATTAATTGTGTCAATATTTTACTTTTAGATAACGCATTTTGTATGTAATTTTTGTAATGTAACTTTTTTTCTCTGGCTCAGTGAGTCTGCACATAATAATCTGGCAGTTTGATAATTTGTTAACCAGTATAATACCAAGGCAATATCGATGTTTTTGCCTTCAAAACTTTCTGTAGTAAATATATTGATTTTAAAATCATGAGACTTTTTTTTCTGTAGCCACAGACAATTGTATCTTGTTTCAGTATAGAGTATACAAAAGAATGAAAAGTTACTGTGACAGCAGCAATGCGATGCAAAAAAATGTATCAGATCAAAGGCATAATCTTTGCAATTAATCTCATGATTAAAATTAATAAATTCTCTTGTTTATGTGTTCCAAACCATATTGTTTACAAGATTTAGAGTTTGCTTCCTCTAAGGCCATTTTCTTCTTCCAATCATTGATTTCCTTCCTGGCCACAAGATAAAAGAGAGATAAACCAAAACAACAATGTATCGTTGCATTCCAGGTTCACTACATGTCATTTTGCGAGTTTGTTTGGTGAAAATTCACAAGTTTAAATTTCTCAACAAATTGATGAATTTCAGGAGTGTTCGCTGACTCAAGGTTATCCAAATATCCTCAGAAAAATATGTATTCGATTATCTTTGACTCAACAACTGTAGAAATGTCTGACTATTGTACAGTACAGTTGATCTTATATTATGCACATTACTCTGATTGTATTCTGATGTTTATGCTAATTGAATAAATTCAATATACTCATCAACTGAGTGCCTCTAAATAACACTAAATACATGTTTAGTCTTAGGTCTACACAATTTATATCAGGTTGAAGTCATATATATGTATCAGGTTGAAGTCATATATATCTATCAGGTTGAAGTCATATATATCTATCAGGTTGAAGTCATATATATCTATCAGGTTGAAGTCATATATATCTATCGGGTTGAAGTCATATATATCTATCAGGTTGAAGTTATACATATCTATCAGGTTGAAGTCATATGTATCTATCAGGTTGAAGTTATATATATATATATCTATCAGGTTGAAGTCATATATATCTATCAGGTTGAAGTTATACATATCTATCAGGTTGAAGTCATATATATCTATCAGGTTGAAGTCATATATATCTATCAGGTTGAAGTTATACATATCTATCAGGTTGAAGTCATACATATCGAGCCATTAAGGATACTCGTAGTGGGTGACATCGTTTGAACGCAAGACACGTCGGTCAAGGACAATGCGAAGCGTAAGATTTACGAGCAATTCTTGGTATATTGTCCATAACGCTATTATGCAGTTTTTTATCGAATTTTATTTGAAAATATTGTTTTCAGAACGTGCATTGCATGCTTACTGGAACGTGATAAGTTCTGAAGCTAGGCGTACAAAACCAAAGCTCAACTCGCGTAATGAATAAGCAACGGATCACAACATAACAGACAGGACCTGAGAAAATCAGGATTTCAAACAAATGCACAGGACTAGTTTTCCTTCACCATGAGGTACATTTCAAAGAAATACTTCGATCATGTCAGGTTTTCTCAGTGTTCATAAAGAAGTCAGAAAGATCAAGATCGTAATATCGGATAACACCTAAAGTTATTAGAATGAGTGTCAGTGATATTGAACTCTTCGTTCCACTGTCAGCGAAACTTTCTGTGCAATGTATCTCTCTCAAGTATGTCAAGACAAAGTTGTAGCTTTGCAACGAAAAGTATCTAATTTGATTGAAATTTTCCAACTTGTCGATTTTATAAAATTATAACAGACTCAGTATGACACATATTTAGATCTTTGGTCACGTGACCAGAAAACTTTATCCCGCAAAAATTATAAATTTGTAAAAACACAATATTCTAGCTGCTATTCATAAAACTTTTTTTCGGTTTTTCTACATAATCAAAAATACCTGACCCTAAAACATCACAGGAGATCTCTTGCGAATATTTAAAACAAAAATGAAATATTAAAAATGACGGTTTCTTGTGTTTTTTTATCAGTCAATGGATATCACACAAGCTTATGAGCTGTTTACCTCGAAAGTGAAAGACTTAAACTTTTGCTCTAACTTTCCTCAAGGACTCTTTCAATCATTCTCTTTCAAAATCAAGATTAAAAATCGGGGGTCACAGTACAAATTTTGGTACTAGAGAAACAACTTACCCAAGATTTACCGATATTAGTCATTCAAAATGGCCGCCATCCCTGTGTTAACTCTATGGAGAAAAGTGAAAATTTTCGAATTTCGAAAAACTAAGCCGGTGAAAAGTTTTCTTTCACCAAGAGCTTTAAAACGAACCCCCACATGTAGTATATCAGAATAGAATTGTAAAAGTTTGATAGTCCGAATGTCTGTCCCCGAGGTGTGTTCTACCTTAACTGTCCATTTTACTTTCAAAACCTTTTACTCAGCGCTTGGGATACGCAATTATTTTCAATGTATGATTTGGCGGGAAAATATCGCCAGCTGGTCACGTGACTTGGCTCATATCTCAAGATATGCACATACTATGTTTTTCAATAAAGAGAAATGTTCTTTGGCCAAATTGCACGTCATTCCAAACAGAACTTATCTGAAATTACATCCTAACTACATCTAACATCACTAAAAGTCTAAGAGCTATACCTGAAAACCCATAAGCTGTAGTATGTGTACGATTGGTTTTACTGTTGTGCAAGCTATATGGCTTGTCTTTTGAATGAATTGTAGAGGACTGGCACTCGACTTTCTGACGGTGGATAACACGTCAAAGCCGTGAACTTCTGACAAAGTCAATAGTGAAATCTTTGAGAAACTATACTTCATCAATTACAAATGTCTTAATATGGCTCTAGGGTATCGGTATTATTCTAGTCATTTATTTTCAGGGGCATTTAGCAGTATTTGTGTTTTTCGCAGCGAAAAACAAGGGATACTTATTTAACGTTGTGGACAATACCATAGACTACAGCATAAGCTTTTGGCTTTAATGCATCGCCACGACAACAATGTTGAATGACATATAAACAAAAGTATAAACACAAACATATTTTTAATTTTATTTGTCACGAAAGGTGCAAATAATGAGTATGCATGTCGAAAATTGACACAAAATCAACCCAACCAAAAGCGTTTGATATCAATGCACTAATAACTATGGAAAACTGGATTAAACCAATTAATTTGTCAGGGAAATATGACGTCTTATTCAGCGGTAAATGTTTTGACTAGATGACAGACGATAAATTGTCTGAACGGATAAAGACATCTTATTATTTCTGTCCGACTACGCCTCCCGACAGGATTGTCGAGAACATGCATATCTTGTCGAAAATGATAGAAATTGTAGAAACTCATTATTCTTATCACATTATTTGCAAATTGCCAATTAGGAAGAAACTAGCCCTCATTTCAGACTCTGTAGTTGCTGTGAATAATCGCAATCTACCAATCAAACATACCCTTCAGAGCCGCTGTATAGTGTCAGCAACCAATATCTATTGATCCACCATGGCAGACCACGGCAGCTACGCCCCACAGTTAATGAAACCCCCTTAGATAAAAGAGAAGTGAGCGAACTGTGAGATGTAGTACACGATGTTGTGGTTATTTCAACAGGTAGAGTAATCTGAGAGAATAAAGAATGAAATTCAGTGTTCCTTATCATTCAACCGTTAAATAATGCTTAAGTTCAGTGTGTCTTTGTTTCAGGAATCAATAACAGAAATATAAAAAGTCAACCACTTCGTCGATACTTTTTAAAAGAAACAATCTTTTATCAATTCTATCTAATAGAGATCTTTCTAGGAAAGCTATGTTGAGTTCAAATTTATACCGGAATATAAATGAAATGTTAGAAGAGAAAGTTCGCTCATACGATGAATGATTCATACTAAATACAAATTGCGAATATTTTGATATTAAATCTCATCATTGTTGATACACAAGGTGTTGCCATAGCTACCATATGACTTGTAATACTTTTGGCATATTAGGTACACGTGGCAATGGTAAATTAGGGCGATTTAATGGATATCGTATATTGTAGACAATCCGGGTCCAACTTGACTCTCTCCAACCAATGAATAATTTTGCCCCTGTGAAGTAATCATATAACAATGATAATGAGGTTTTGAAGTTGTTACAACCATATCAAGTCACAACAATAATTCTATATGCAGAGGTAATAATTAAGATGAATGTAAAGTCCGAATTGTTAAACTTTGTCACAATCTTGGTTTTTGGACCTGCTTAAGACATGGATTTCCCATCGTACTGCCGTGCTCCAAAGTCCCTCTCTATTTACACTCAGCCTCTGCACTGTGTCTCCTTATATCCCTGTGTTAGGTTTATTTCATGTTAAGATAGTTTGCGTCTCGAAAGTGAAAGATTTAAACTTTTGCTCATTGACAAACTTTCCTCATGGCGACTGCGACTTCACAACTGCGACATGCGACCTGCGTGTCTGTCAATATAAAGGAAAAGTTCGGATAATCGATTTAAATGCCTAAAATAAACTAATCGTTGTCAGATTAGTACAACATTTACTGTTAACATAACGAGCACTAGCAACGCTCAAAATATGCCCTAAAACAAAAGGCCGTGGCTATTGACAGGCGCCTGTCCGTGCGTGACGGCTTTCGCTAGCATTGCTAACTATCGATTTTCCGACGTATTAGAACTTATCTTGTAATTACTACATGGCAGAAAAATGTGTTCTTCATTTACTGGATGAAGAGCAGTTTATTTCACTAAAATGTGGTGAATTATGGCGAAAAACGTCCCGTGTGTCAATAGCCAACTTAAACAGGCGCCTGTCAATGGACTATCCGAAAACAACAAAAATCCTTGTAAGCGTCCAGAAACTCCGGTCGATGCTGGGTCATGTTAATTATAATATGACACCACACACCAGATCGCGCACTATAGAGTCAGACAATAGTGGCTAATTCTCTGAATAGCGAATCTGGCTTCTCCTCTTCTAGGAAAAAGATGACTTCATCACACAACCAAGCGGAAGGGATACAAACAAGAAAGCGACTGAAGGAACCCCATTTTAACACCATTAAGACGAGTCGCTCAATCAACAAACCGGTTTACCGGGGGCCCAGATCACATGACTAGGGTCAAAGCACTATCGATTCACCGGTGTCTCGCCATGTATTCCACACAAAATAAATGCAATGATCCTTTTATTCACCATATCGTAATATTAAACAATCTTGGCAGAGCCGATGTGTGGAGTTGCCCTCTTTTTCCTAAACCGGACTTTGAAAGCAAACGAACAACACGTAGGCCAACACAGCTGTGTCATCGAAGCTCATCTCTTTCCTAAATGACACCACCTATCACTGATATCACTTGTGACTGCTTTTCATACTCTCAATAAACACCAAATACCTAAAATCATGGATCAGGTCGTGATCTCGAAGGTCACAGTTTCAAACTCGCAGGTGGCAGCTAGGCCAGAGCACCCGGAAGTCGCAGGCTGCAGTTTGACATACACGCAGGACGCAGGTCGCAGTTTTGAAGTCGCAGGTCGCATGTCGCATGTCGTGACCGGATTTCCATAGAAAAGTTTTCTTACACAACTTAAAAAATCAAAAGTCCGGCAACTGTAACTTCCCAACTTTTCGTGCTTCATATTAACCAAGGTCATTTCGGTTACACTTTAAACCTACATTAAACACTTTGAAACTTAATTGTTGTGGTTTTCTAAACATTATTTTGATATCACTTTCTGGAATTATAAAATACGTCATTGACAGTCTGATTCTGATATTCATGAATGGAATAATGTCATATGATGCGTGCCCTGTCGTATTTAAACATCTCTGCACAATAACTCGGACTAATTAAGTTGTATACAATGGTCTATCCACCTTCTGCTGATTTCTGTGTTTCTGCTTTGCTACATGAAAGATAAGTTATCTGATACCGGAGCAATTAAACATGCTAGGAGGCAGATATGATGGTCGAGGCACTGGGAAGATAAGAAACACCAGTAACTGAAACATAGTTTTGCTATTGTTAATTCGTGAAGTTTTGCCCTATGATATGATCACAGCAGTCCTTCCTATGGTATAAATCTCGAACAAACCTTTAACTGACAACACATCTTTTTGTTCAGTATAAACTGAGTATCCATGAAGTTGATACACATTGGAAGTTTGGCTGGGTAAAAGTACCAAAATGCCGGTTCACAATGAAACAAAAATACAGTCCTTTAATAGTTACGCGATTGTCAGGTTATAAGTTGTCAAGGTAACTTACTGACAGCTATTTCTTGTTCAATGATGGAAAGCACATAATTATCGTCTTTGTATGTGGATATCTCCGATGACATGATATCACGTAATGAAAATATCCCAAGTGACTTGTCCTTCAGTTTGTTCACGAATTCCTGGTATGAGAGATACGATTCATATTCATAATTTATTGACAATATTCACGACTTTCGATCATATTAGTTTCACTAATGTCAATAAAAAAGTTTGACGGAACACAAACTCACCATATTTACTGAATTCTGCACTCATCTGCCGCTGTAAATTCAATGCAGCAAGATCTTTCATTGATTGCTATGTATCACCAAAATCACCATCACGTAAGGGGTTTGAAATCGATCAATGGGCAACAAAGAAAAAGCTGTTGCAAAATCGATGTCGATTTTAAAGAAATACAAGTTCCAAACCGTCTATATCTTGTCCATTGCACGTTGGATACTGACAATGGCTAAGATTGCAAATGTCAAATTCGTGATTAAATAATTATGTTGCAATTTTAAGCAGTTCACTTTGAGTAACAAATAGACATTGAATTCTTTCAATTACAACGCTAATTTTGCTGTTACACTGAATCAAGTTTTAATCAACGAAACTGATGTCACCACGGGGATATATTAATGAAACAACAGCTGAGCGTTTTGCTTCTTTATAATGCAACAGCAGATTTGAACTAATTTGGGATAATTGGATCTTAATATTTTTCAAATTTCTCAAAAGTGTTAGGTTCCCTTTAGTTGAATGTTGCAATATTACAAATTACTCATAAAAACAAGTGTATAACATAAAAAGAAAAGCAGATGAGATTACATTTGCAGGTTAAACCGACATTGCTCCACTATCCAATTATTCCAAATTAGTTCCAATCGTGTTGTTGTAATTTTTTGTGATATGTATGACTTCTAATGAGATTAATTATGAATGCACACTAGATGACATTAAAATATCATTGCAGTGTCTTACCTGTTCATATGGAGGATACGCGATATAAACGCACTGATAATTAGAGCTATGCATGTACTCAACCAAACTATCAACCATCAAAGTCACAACTTCTGACATGATTTTCAGATTCATCGAATCTTCGGCTTTGCATACTTTCTTCTGCCAAGGAGTTCCTTCAAGACATCTGGCAGTGGAAAAAATTACAGTACTTTATACATTAAGGGTCGGTAAACTTTGTTATGTTTCTGAGAACCATAGTCGATTATTTCGCTTCTCAGCTTAGTTACGACAGAAAGAGTCAGTGAATCTTTGTTCCGATTTTAGCAGACCTGATGTAATATTGAAATACAGAATTTGAACGCTATCGGGAAAAAATTGGTCAGAGAAAAATATATGTTGATCGAAAACAAGGAAAATGGCCAAAATAATTAAACAATGTCTGCATTAATTGGATACATCAACATCGATGCCATTAAACAGACATCATAAATGTCAAGGATATGTAACAAGTGCAAGTTTGATTGAATGTCAAAATATTGGTAGTCACAATTTACATTCGCAAAATTAACAAACAATTGTAAAAAGTATAATCCCCGATATTTGATTAATAGTGTCCATCAGAAATATATGTGCAAGATATCAAAGCGTTTGAATCAACTGTTCCCGAATTTGAATTTTGACTTGAGTTCATCTTTTAAAGACTCATTTGCACATTACAGGACCTGCATATGCATTTCGACAAATCCGACCCTAAACTGTCCAACAAAGTGACGCGTCTTCTAACCAGATTTTCTTTGGATGTCGATGGGGCAAGGTTTAAACAAACGTTTACACATTTGGACATCCGTGTCTCTGGGAGGAGGAGCACCAGTGTTCGATTGAGATGTGACGCATTACAGGAAATTTGCATGGCAAACAAAGAGATATATCCGTGACGATTGGAAGCTCTGTTTTTATCACAAGGCTAAATGTTCTTTTTGTATGTTAAATATGATAAATGTCTATTTATTTGAAACAGTACTACCACAGTCAACCCACAACGCGTGATCTAGAATGACTTACCCCTCTCCTGTTCTATTTCTCCAATGTATGACGGGAAACTCTTTGCCATCACAAATCGTTCCATACACTTCATCTACCATATGACGTATGTAGGGTGCCCACGCTAAATGTTTATTCACCTGAGCGAATAGCTGGTCATCTTTCCACGTTTTTAGCCACCTGATATCTTCATCGAAGTAAAACACCAGGCAACGTGTATTCCACGTGTTTTCAAGGAAAATCCTGTTGGCATCCGAAGGTGAATCTTCATTGACACGTGACTTGAATGGATAGTTCTTTCTTATTTCACCGACAGCTTGTTGCATTTTAAGAAATCTTTCACGATTTGTAATAGTTTTGTTTTGAATTAATTTAAACGGTTTCCATTTTATTTCTGGTTCGATTTCTTCTTTACAATCTTGGTAAAACTCTTCTATAGACACAACTGGTACAATTTCTCTGATTTTGTCTATGTCAAACGTATCTTCCAGTGTTCTCATAGAGTGTAAGATATCCATTTGTAAACGGTCATGGACTCGGAATGGAATTGCCACTATTGTTCTGTTTTGTAGCAATGCTAAACGCAATTCCATTCGAAACGTAGAAAATGCCCAGTTAGGTCCGCCGTCGAAATAAGTATGTAGTGGGGCTAGATAGCGCCGCCTGTCGTCTACACGTGTCTTAATGTTGCCCACATTGATGCTTTGATGGCTGGATTGCTGTGAGGAAAGATGTCGTAAATGTTCAAAGTGACATAGTCATTGCAAGAGTCAATGTACTGCCTCCAAAACACGGAAAACAGTCCTGCATATATAGATCCTGAGACAGAAATTCCAGACCCTATCCCATCACTATGATTACATCATCATTCAGTCATGACCTCACAACGCTGGAAACAGATCTGTATATCAGCCACTGTCACAGCCATGCGATGATTTTGCTGACGCAGACGTGTATCGTAGTGTTTTGTCAGAGCTTGTACATGGCCGGCCTGTGCTGATTTTGTTGTGTACTAATCAACTTTTGATTTAAGGTGGCGCTGCTGGCTTATTTTCCCCAAAATCACCGCTTTTGCAAAGATTCAATCAATTTTAAATAATTTATAAACTCAAGATTGAAATGTCGGTCGGGTTCAACTTTTAGTTTGTCAAGAAGTCGTAAGTTGGGTGAGAAAGAAGTGTAAATCTAAGTTAATTTAAGCAAATCACCGATTTCCTAGCTTCTATTTTCTCCCAATTTCAAGATTATCAAAGAATTTAACTCTGCTTTGGCTTGGTCAGATTTTCTGAAATTTTCACATTAACTTCTTTAAATACTATGTAACAAAACGGATATTTTGTTTAGCAATGAAGTTTGAATGAAAGCATTTTAATTTTGCTTATCATGATTTTAATCACATTTTGAAAGTCAATCTTTCAACCCATGCCATTTTAGAATGAGGATAGATAATGAAAAATAGAATATTCGGCTTTTGATACATATACTCTTGTTTCAAGTTAAATACTAAATTTCAGATAATATCAAGTTTTTTAACTAAAAATAATTTTTATCATTAAAACTAAAATTTAGCTTGTCTACCCCAATATATACCGTGTTCATCCTTGGACTAAACTATTGCTATCATACTAAACTTTAAATTAGTTTTATTGTCATCTTTGATGAGAAATACGCCTTTGAAAACAAAATTATGTTGGTCATGTGCAAAGCCACCTTTTCATTTTCTGCTCGGCAAATTCATGAACGTTGATTCACTTATACATTGTCGATAAAGAGTTATCTTTAGTGTTAGCTTTCAGACTGCATGACAAGTACAGTGATGATTTTCTTATGTGTAAAAATTTCTCCCTGCTCACCTTTTCATCTCTGAGGACGGAAGCATTCCTTTGATGATGTTCTGACGTCACGTCTAAATCCCTTCCGTTGGTATGCTGACGTATTTTCACGTCGTCCTCATACGTGATCTGCCGTACGCCGGCCTTCATTTCACCATCAGTCATTCTGAAGTTTATGAACACGTAGCCGACGAAAATTATTATAAGAAGTTTAAAAAAGAGTCTTATCTTCCTTTTGAATGTTGATTGCAGCATGATCGTTATCTTGGTGTTTACTGAATATTACTTTTAACAAAGGTCTTCCGACGTTGATGACCAATGGAAATTATTGACTCAGTATCTGTAAGCAGAACTAAATTTATCAACTGTTTAAATATCAACAATTTGATCACGTGTCACCTGCACAAACTGACCTGCACTGACCTGAAAATGTATCAACAACTTTACAACTCAGCTGAAAACGTCATTCCCAAGATGTATGGCCGGTTAAGTTGTGTATTCCAGCAATGAATTTACGTTCGAATGAGAGGATATGTAGTCCCTCCAGGTACGAAATTCAACAAAACTTGTTTTGGTACATGTGCGCACCATTTATCAGGAATTTCAATCCCTGCCCTTTGAAATGTGCACAGAATTTCGATAGATTCCCATGAAATTTACAAGGACACTCATTGAGGCTTCCTATTATAAAGTGGATGTTGGGTTATCATTCGTATGATACCAAGGGAACACATTGACATTTCGCGTAAAAAGTGAAAGGGTTGATAGAGAGTAAGCTTAACACTTGATGAACCCTACAGTGAACTGCAGTTACAACAACGTCTACATTATAAAATACACATCCTATCCGATATTCATCAGAAATGTACCTAGCAGTTCCTTGAATCAAGATTAACTCATAATTACTTAATAGTAGAGCCTTAACAGAAATTCATTGTGACACTCAATGTACCAGCATTGTGAGACGCACAGATCGGACTCGGCAATATCAAATCGGAATTTTTTTATTTACATCCTTTTATGTGCAGTATATCTTTCTTGGCCAATGGGACTGCGTGATGCTGATAGAATAATGCGACTATTTTAGGTTTTCTTGCTTAAAAATCGCTGTGAACGAGACCGTTAAGATTTGTAAAAATGACAGAATACGTGAACATCTCTTCTCATTAGAAGGACTTTAACACTGCTGCATATTGCGTTGTTGGACGCAAGAGTAAATGCCACGGCGGACAATGAAGATGGGCCTGTACATGTGTCAGAAGATGACGACCTGATTTCGATGTAAACAGTTTGGCCAGCGTAAACGTCCTCTCGCGATAACATTTGACATGTTGTCAACTCAGCTCCTACCTCAATTGTGCTCTTTTTGTTCTAAGTTTACCATGTTTGCACGTTGTTATCTATTCAGCTATCTGTTCCTACTGTCCTAGGTTCATCTCGGTGAAGATGGGACTTAATTTAAGCATAGACAGTAGAGTTATTCCGTCTATAGGCTTTAAACACTTCATATGGGTCGGTACTCGAAATTGTGTCGATATCGCGTCGTATTCGAGTGATGCGTCCGTATTTTTAAATGCGGACACATCACTTGAATATCTAGCGACGATCCAAAATTAGCGACGAAATCGACAGAAGTCGACCTTGCTTTCTTCTTGCTGTACTCATAAAAAATTGGTTGCTAAGGAGTGATATGGCAATCGTATCACTTGCTGATGTGATTCCGCTGTTTGGCCATTCAACCTCATCGGAGGGGTTGTGGTACACTTTCAGAGTAAACAATTTATATATTAAAGCCCGCTAGCTGTACATTTTAGCATTATTTTTTATGATTTTATTTTCAAGCTAAAATAAGTTTGTGAGAATGTACTAATTTAGATGTGTGTATACACTTGTTATTAACTACCCGCTGGGTTGTATATGCAATTTTGAACAATTGAAGATAAAGAATACCCTGCGATCAAATGTTTGCCCAAACATTAAATCGCAGCCCCATGCGGAGAAGCGAACCGTGGATACTGTGCATATCTGTACTGATATCGTCACATAAACTGCACAGAGTAGTCCAATGTAATGCATAGGGGTGAATGTTATAGGTTAAATCGTTTAAATGATCGAGATGTATCGTTATCTGTAAACATTCATGGATTTTCTGTACCATGTGTTTCATCTGCAAAGGTTTTAGGTGTAACTCTTGATGAAAGCTTATCTTGGAATGATCATATAAATTGCATGTGTACATCGTTGAGCAAAAGAATTGGCCTTTTACGCAGGGTACGTTCTTTTATACCCATTGATTATCGTATCGTTTTATACTACGGTTTAATTCAAAGCACATTAGATTATTGTTGCGTAGTATGGGGTAACACGACTGAGAAAAATCTAGAGAAACTTTTTACACTGCAGAAGAGAGCTTTGCGTGTACTTTTTGAATTGCCCTATGATTTTCCTTCTGTAGAATTGTTTTCTGTTTTCAATGTTATGTCAGTAAGACAAAGAATTTATTATTTCCTTGCAATTTTAACATTTAACTGTGTGACAGGTAATGCTCCGCAATATCTTTCAGATATGTTAATCTTCCGAAGTAGAATTCATGAATATTATACACGTTCTGTAGAAAAAATGGATTTTAACATTCCAAAAGCAAATTTATGTATGGGTCAGAGAAGTTTTAAATATCGTTCATCGCAAGTATGGAATTCTTTGACAAGTGCATTAAGACATGCTCCAAATATAACAACGTTTAAGGTGAAAGTGAAACAATTTATAAAAGAAAATGTTCCTCTGTAATTAGTAATTAGCTTTGTTGTTTTTTTTGAGATTTTTGCTCTTTATTTGAGCCCCGACGAAAATTACTCCTTGAGTAACTCGGTCGCTCAGTAAAAGTGTAAATAAAAAAAAAATGTTTTCAACTGTGACATTGTATGTTCTGCTTTCTTTGTAATATTACCAATTTTTGAAAATGGAGGGAAATCCAAATGACCGCTAAAATTTGAATTTACTTGTCAAATATTTCACAAAGGAATGGTTTCCTAATGCATATCTCTTCAGAGGGTAGAATTCAAAGAAAACCAGGAGAGAATAGTAAGATATTTTGAGTTCAACAAATTTAAAGAGTTACAGCTAGTGGGACTTTAAGATGCCAATACAGGTTTTTACAACTCTCCCCATGAATATGTAGTTAACCATTAACGAATCTAAGTCGAATGGCAGAGACATATAATACATGACTCTCAGTGTTTTCTTGGACTGGGTTGAGCCGTTAATCCAAGAAGAACTTAGCCGGCAGGTACCACTGAGTCAGAAATGTTAAAATAGTCGGGAACCAAAATATTTTCAGATCCCACCCCTTTACCATGTGCAAACCGTTAAAATCTCCCTCTGCTACTCCAAGACATTTCAAAACCTCCCTATATTCCTCCTGTTCCAAAAGTATTTATGAAACCAGTCTGAAATAAGTGTATGAGAAAAAAATTGCACCGATGTTGGGGATAGAGGACATTGAATAGAGAGGATTTAATATTTCAGCAAATTTCGATGTGAACGGTTTTATCCAGCGTTAGTGCTCTCTCGTGATGACATTTCGACATGTTATCAAAACACCTCTCACCTCTGTCGCATTCTTTGGTTCTTATCTTCTGGTATAAATAGAATCTAATAAGGTACATGTTAATGCATTCAGTTTATTAGCAATTCATCTTAGTGACGACATAATCGATGAAAACGCATAGCATAGTTTTCGGGTCAGACGAGAGATGCCATTCCAACTTCATTTGCTGTTTATTCGGGCCCGGGGTCCTCTCCAAGGAGGCTTTGCTACGTCGACCAAAACACACCGTGTATGACACCTTGCCTATACTCCCAGCTAAAATTTTTCCCATTGAAAATCTCCTGCTGCCCTCTTCCCCTCATGATTTTCAAAGCCCTCGAAAAAAGGCCAAATGTCATACTCCGAGTACAGCGGCTCGGATTTCTTCTCATATGCAGGCCAAGCTACCGAGGACGTTTCTCCACTTACTGACAACAAAAATGTCCGTCCATCCGGTCCACGCTTTTTGCAGCCAACTGCTACTGAAATAATGAACAAGAATTTTTAAGGAACAGCTTTGATTTTTTCTCAGTGATATTTCAAGGCCACAGCGGGATACTAAGGTTGTTTCTGCCATAAAATTGCAATCTCAAATTTGCCACAACAACACAGTGGACACAGTAAGTGGGTACAGTCACTCTGAATGCAATTACACAGCAGCGGAAATATAGCATTATGGATAGTTTTGAGTCTTATAAAAACTTTACTAGGTAGAAAGTCCTATTTTTGGACCAGAAAAAAAATATTCATCATTTAACATCGTTCTTCTAGCAGAAATTGAAATCCGCCTAAATAACTTGACCCCGGTCGACAATTTCTAAATTTCATACATGTTGCTTATGTTAGATATTGCTTACAAGTAAAATTACCTGAAGTTAAGGTACAATTTTCTGCGGCCCCGACATCGACAAATCGTAAATTACTTCTGATCATTTGTATTATGTTTTGTAGCTCATATAGTTATGCTACAGAGAATTTAATTATGCAATACATTGCGAGCCAGATCCCACGTCATTCTATGGACGGGAACACAATTCAGAAAGAGACTCTGCCTTCGTCACCATGTGAGGATCATAGTATTACCATCCCGTTTAATTCCAAGACAGTTGTAGGCCAGGGTTGATGGACTATGAATTCGTAGCAGTAATGTCCCTATAAATGCTGCATTAACCCCGCCTGGGCAACCGAATTAAATTTTAATTGCAAATGTGACCGCATCAAGATTTCGCGGATTTTAAAGAGCTGATGCGCTCCATGTGTATTTTTCTGCAGCATATTTGTCTTTGGCTTCAATAAAGGAAACTCTCTGGGTTACAGTACTGCGTTTTTAATGAAAAAATCCCGAGCATTTGTTGATAGTTCATCGCGACTGCAGGCTATACGGTTTGGCAACAATTCCGTAAGGGGGACGATGTTTTGAGCAACGAAATATTGCATATTTTGTATTACAGTTCCGTGAAACTAGGAGTTTAGCGTCCATTTTTATTTTGCTGTCTTTCTTCCTATTCTAACACTATTCACTCATGGAGATAACAAAACTATAGACGCAGGTTCGGTTTCCTGTTTCAATGTGGAGCGACTGGGACTGTGAGAATTTAAAGCAAAACTGTGTTTACTTGTTAGTTCAGGTGCCAAACGGCAATGATTGATGTGTTTGCTGGCGGTACGGTATATCTAAGAGTCATCGAATGCTAGCTAATGTTTGTTTAAATAGGTGGTGAACTCACAAATGCGACAAACAAGAATCGAGTCCTGCCTCTTTCTACACAGACAGTAGAGTTCTTCGGTCTGTGATTTTATAATATAAGAAATGATCTAAATGTGTATAATTGAACCCCTTTGATCGCGATGAGTATGTGGTGCGAGAATCGACAATTATGTTCAGCATTAGGGAACATATAGATAGTTCGATAAACTTTAGCCACATGTCATGTATAGCGGAGCGATCAGTCCTGTTGTGGTCCGTAAATTAGAAAAATGTCATCCAAGTTTCTTTCTGAGAAGACTTAAATGTCAAAACAACACTTTAAGGTGACCTAGCAAGACGAGCGGTACAAATGCTTACTACGAAGACAAACGTAAGAAAATTAAGACTTACCTCAATGCACCGTCGCTAAGCAAAGACTGAACGAAGGAAAACATTCACGAAATGGCATGACCACAAATTTAATGACGTCATACCTGATATTTCACAAAACGTATAGCCCCCGCACTGACTGATGGCACGTACTGTAGTGTGTTGCCGTACTACTTCACGAATTTTGCCACATTCTTTGTTAGTGGATGTCTGAATAACGGCAAAGAGTTAGTATCCTGAAGGTCTTGCTATGTTTATTATCCTAGGTATAGTAGAGGGAGAGATATTACCAACAGTAATATTGGCAAACTCGTCGACTATGACAGGCTGGCCACTGCAGTTGTATAGTATGGTATGGATATTGATTATAGTGACATTTACAATCACAGCTCTCCGCTGCAACAGTGACAAAATACAATATATATAAATGTGGGAATACAATACGTGCAACCAGCCCACACGGGCTTACAGGTCACTTCAAAGCATTAAGCTACAATAAATTAGCACTGGTGATACAAAAAGGTTTTCCTAACAGTATAAGCTGCTTCAACAAAGCGTGCTAACGGTCTAAAACAATTTGTAAATGAGAATTTTAACTTTTCAGGGTCTCATAAGTCACTGAAATTTGCCAATTATCTGTAATTTTGTCATATTATATTCTACGATGGTGGCCATATGCCTTACAGTAAAACAGAAAATGCGTTTCCTTTTCTGGGGTATGCAAATCACAAATTTCAAGTTCACAAATTCTATCTTCTACATCTAGGTCTTGAATCTAACCATTTCAATGCGCAGGGGGAGGGTTACTGATCTCTTCTTAGCCATATGAGACCTCTGGCTCCGACATAGATTTACCTTTAGGTACTCTTCGGGGCCATAGGTCTCTTTAACGTAGCTTGGGTTTGCTTTGTACAGAGATAGCCCATTCCTGCTTTGTGTGATAGGTCCTTTGCCATAGACAGATTACATGATACGACAGAATCAAATATGTCAGCCCTTCCTAATTCATTGAAAACATCATAAATCTCTGAGGACCAGGTATTACTATTAGTGTTAAGATCCCAAATGAACACTTTCTTCGTGAGCCTGTTATCAGGCATCACAAGTAACCTGTTCCACATTCTTATCATATTCAACTTCCGTCTTTCCCATGAAGAGGCCCTTCCGTATCTCCAGTAATGGCCGACGTGAATGGGAGCAAAACGATTAACTCCATTGTAGAAACGAATCGCTCTACTTTGGACTGACTTGCAGCACTGGAATTTCTTAAAGCCCCATACTCCACTACAATAATCCATAATGGGAACAACTCCTACATTAGTGTAATATGTACCAAACCCAATGTCTTTAAGGAGGGAAAATTCAGACATTATGGCACCAAGGGCTCTTCCAGCAGAGTCAGCAAGTGTAGACGCAGTAATGTAAAAATTCAAGTGCTCATGAAAAATAACCCCAGGTACTGATATTTATCTGTATAGATAAGGACTTTGTTTCCGAGGCAAAATGTAAAAGTACTATGTTGTTTAGGAGTTGAAATGACAATATCGTCTGCCTATAGAAGGATAGTCACCTTGAAATCATTCACTGGTATCCCTAAACCTAAATCACTGATACTAACTGCTAAATAATTGATGTATATAGAAAATAACGTAGGTGATAAAACAACACCTTGTCGTATGCCAATTAGTATTCCAAACCACTCCGTGTATTTACGATTGATATTGACGCTGCAAACAGGTGCTCTGTAAATACACTTGATCGCTCCAAACATTTTCCCAACAACCCTGAAATCCCTTAATTTAGAGAATGACAATTGATGATTAACGCAATCAAAAGCTTTTTTCAAATCAATAAAACAAGTATATGTCTGAAGTCCTTGGTTTTTGCGATTACAGAGAATGAATTACAAGGTAAATACGTGATCTTGACAACTTCTGTTTCTGCGAAAACCGTTTTGCTCATCAACAAACATATTATTATGATCCAAATACTTTGTAATTCTATTGTTCAGAACAGCACTATACAATTTGTAAACTGTACAGAGAAGACTAATTCCGCGATGGTTAAGTGGTACTCTAGGATCGCTCGATGCACTTTTTGGAATTGGAGAAATACAGACGGCATAATACCTTCATCAAAGCAAAGCTGAAATAGTGTCCGCAGAAACGAAATGGCAGTGCTGTTTTTAAGAACCCCGTAATGGATTCTATCTAGCCCTATTATTTTCTGCAGTCCGTGCTTAACAGCTAAATGCACTGAATTTCTAACTCTTATATCCATGTAGCCTCATCTATGTAAATGTGTCAGAGCTGTATAACTGTTACTTGTAGTCCGTGGGCTAGAGGGGGTCTACGTGCACCCCCCCC
>LD352520.1:33580-44639 GCA_001465055.1 Ptychodera flava | reverse complement strand
GGGGGGGGGTGCACGTAGACCCCCTCTAGCCCACGGACTATTGCGATTAGAACTTGAGGGACCGTGATTGTACTTCGTTGATTCCTGAGCGACATAATGTACACATATTCGCTGACGTATCCTGAGTGTTGTCTGTTCGGTAAGGATGGGCATTGACTGTTGTTCTTCGTCTGACTGCTTTCATGAGAGCACCAGCTGTGAAAGGTCCCGCTGCACCAGGACTTAGATGGGTGAACTCTCCCGTGTCATTCAACTCTCGTGGATGGGCGTAATGTCATGGTGCATGAGCAGGCAAGTCGGTCAACATTTCACTCAAGCTCTTTGGTTTGAAATAACCATACAATGAAGGAAAATATCCCTTGTACTTTATAATCAGCATCAACATTTCCGTTCATACATTTGTAATCATTTAACTTGATTGAAATACACTACTGTGAGCTTTTTTGGACTCTGTTTAGGTAAAAGAATAATTGAAACCATTATCTTATCTGAAAAAAAATGATTTCAATCTCGATTCCTGCCGCCCCCCCCCCCATCATTATTTGTGAATGCAGAATAATCGCATACACGTACACATCAAACCATCAATCAAATACCCATCAGTCCTTTAAATTTCGCTTGTCAAAATCACATGCATTGGGCGACTTGCGTTATTATAGGGAAGAATGTCCCAGTTTTGACTCAACGTCAAAGGGAAATTGTCTAGTGTTTCGATGGGTATACTCAACGCATTGTCAATAATCGGATTGTAAGTTAGCACACGGTGTGGGGTAGAGTAACCGTGGTCAACAGAAGTTCCCAAATACTTCTTTTCGGTTAGACGTCGTTCAAATCTGTGATTTGCGAATGCTTGAGTGGGGTGGACGCCTTGATTTGTGTTCTGGTTTCATGTGAAATGCGTGAGTGGGGTGAACGATATACAGGGAAGTTTCTGAATCCAGCAGAAACTAACTCACTACTGCGCACACTCAAAGGTAACGCGTTAAATCGCTTTGAAAACCTGGCCTTGGCTGCGCTACCTGCCTAACACCAAGTTAAATTAATTTTCTTTTTTAAACGAAATTTACCTTTCAATGAGTCAGTAATTGGCGGAAATGCCTATCAATGTGTCTGAGTGGCACTGTTCTACGTGGATTTTAATATCGTCCCTGCGGCAGTTGACGGCCGTGCTGATAGAAGTGTAAGAAAGTATCGTACTGCTCCTGAGTGGTCAAACCAAGTCTTGACAGTATACGGATGTATGTTGTCGAGTATCGGAAATTAGGCGACAAATGTGCTCGGTAAAGGTTTGGCAATAGCGACCACTAAAATTGGCTAGGACTGGAAAGTCGGATGGCGGGAATTGGCGACAGGTGTATCCGATAAAGAGCTGACAATTTTCAGTACACAACTGCGTGAATAAGAATTTCAGCTGCGGGACACTGGTTGTCCGGTAAAAGACTGACTATCTTCGGTACCACAAGTACGGGTATTTGATGTCGGATGGCGGTGATTGGATGGCAGGTGTGCTAATTAAACAGGCGACAAATTTCCCGTACTTAAAAAAGCGACGATTCGAAATACATTCAATGGGCTGCCGGCGACAGGTATGCCGGAAAAGAGGTTGAAAATTTACCGTACAAATAGCGCGTAGGCCTAGATAGGAATCGCTGTCGATGGGCAGCAGACCACAGGTGTGCCCGGAAAAGGGTCGACATTTTCCTTACCAAAGAATGTGGATTGGAATGACCTTCAGCGGGCAGTTAGCGAAAGCTCTATCCGAAAAGGACTGACAATCTGCTGTTCCTAATGTCCTTGAAATTGAATGAATCTGAGCGGGCAGCATGCGATATGTGCCCGATAAACAGCTGACTATCTTCGGTACTTAAAGTGCGGAAATGTCGATGGTCATATACGGGCAGAAATCGACAAGTATGCCGCTGCAGTACTACCAACCTCCCATAAGAAAAACAAATAAAGACAAAAATGTGCAATTTTTTGTCTGCGTCTACGTTTGCCACAGATGGTAATATCTATACCTGTCAAACATCATTTTAGATTAATTTTCTTTTTTAAACGAAATTTACCTTTCAATGAGTCACCAAAAATTAAATGGCGGAAAAGGCTATTGATTTGTGGGAGTAATATGGTTCTACGGTGATTTTAAAATCTCCCCTGCGGCAGTTGACGGCCGTGCTGATAGAAGCTTACAGCGTTGTAAGAAAGTCTCGTATTGCTTCTGAGTAGTCAAACCAAGTCTTGACAGTACGGACGTATGTTGTCCTATATAGGGAATTAGGCGACAAATGTGCTCGGTTAAAGTTTGGCAATATTGACCACTAAATTTGGCGAGGACTAGAAAGTCGGGCGGTGGGAATTGGCGACAGGCGCATCCGATAAAAATCTGACAATTTTCCGGACATAAGTGCATGAATAAGGATGTCAGCGGTGGTACCAGGGTAACTGATTGTCCGGTAAAAGACTGACAATCTTCGGTACCACAAGAACGGGTATTTGATTGTTGGATGGCGGCGATTGGATGACAGGTACGCCAATTAAAGGGCGACAAATTTCCCGTACTTAAAAAAGCGACGATTTGAAATACATTCAATGGGCTGCCGGGGACAGGTATGCCGGAAAAGAAGTTGAAAATTTGCTGTACAAATAGCTCATAGATAGGAATCGCTGTCAATGGGCAGCAGACCACAGGTGTGCCCGGAAAAGGGTCGACATTTCCAGTAAAAAAAAGAATATGGATTGGAATGTCAGCGTTAGAGAGCAGTGAGCGAAAGCTTTACCCGAAAAAAAAAATTGACAATATGCCGTACCTAAGGTCCGTGAAATTGAATGAATCTGAGCGGGCAGCTTGCGACAATTGTCCAATAAACAGCTGACTATCTTCCGTACCTAAAGTGCGGGAATTTCAATGGTCATATACGGGCAGAAGCCGGCAAGTATGCCGCTGCAGTACTACCAACCTCCCATCAGAAAGACAAAAAATGTAACTACATTTGCTGCAGATGGTAATATATATACCTGCCAAACATCATTTAAGATTGGTTTTCTTTTTTAAACGAAATTTACCTTCCATTGAGTCAGCAAAAAATAAATGGCAGAAATGCCAATCGATGTGTGAGAGTGGCACAGTCCTACGTGGATTTTAATATCTCCCTGGCGGCAGTTGACGGCCGTGCTGATAGAAGCTTAAGAAATTCTCGTACTGCTCCTGAGTGGTCACAGCAAGTCTCGACAGAACGGATGTAGGCCGATGTTGTCGAGTATCGGGAATTAGGCAAAGAGTGTGCTCGGTAAAGGTTTAGCGATACCGACCACTAAAATTGCCGAGGACTAGAAAGTCGGACGGCGGGAAATTGGCGACAGGTGTATCCGATAAAGAGCTGACAATTTTCCAGACATAAAGAGTGTGAATAAGGATGTCAGGCGGCGAGAGCAGGATGATGTAAAAAGAAAAAGAGAGGGCGATGAGGAGTATTTGAAGTAGGGAAAGGGAAATCTAGGGGTCCTTGTGTGGAGACGGGAGAGGAGAAAGCGGGAGAAGAATTGCTTTCATGGTTGGAGGAAAGATGCGAACAGCTTTCGAACAGTTATCATTTTCACCTTCAATTTTTCATTTTGTTCAAAATACATTACAAAAGCGTATATTTCCTCTGATTATGACTTCTCATTATCGACTTGTTAGGTACCCCTAAAATAATGTTGCGCGTATCCTTGATTGGTAGAGAATGCTCTTAATTGGAGCTTAATTGTGGTAATATCGTGAAAAAATATATAATATAAACACGATTGAAAGTAGAAATGAAGGACCAACCCATCCTGAGATCCTTTGGATGTGTTCTGAAAATCCAACCCTCTTAGGAAGATATATATTTTCCTCTTTTTTATTGTCCTTTACTACAGGTTCTAAACAAGCCCATCAGTGTAGGCGCTTGGCTTTCTCGGGCGTACGCGGTAGCTACCTCCTGGTTCGATTCATCCCACCATCTACGTGACAGTCAGTCTGTATATATGTAGACGTATATCAATTTAATTTTTCGATCACCCATCCATCCATGCAAGAATATGCTGAAGTTATTATACTACAATATATTCAGTATTGATTATTTATACGCCCAAGACTTCGGGCAAGTCTATGAAGGTTTCGTTTTTTATTACTTCCCGAGAACAGAGGACTATCCAAAATATTGTCAAGCTCATGTCTATGCCATCAAAGTTGTCACAACATTTTCACACTGAAAGCCTAAATGCCGTTAGCCTAACGGTGCAACATGAATTAAGAGAGAGAAATCGTAAAATTGTTCGTTTACGAAATATTTTGATGATCTGCATACTCGAGTTTGGGTTTAGTCTGAGTAGCCCCAATCATTTTTCTCACTCGTTCAAGCTCTGAGTTCTTGATGTCATTTCTAGAATCACAAGACAGTGATGCGATGATTGTGCCCCGCGTGCGAGTTTTTCTGAGAAACCCACTGAGAATCGAACAGTTTCTTTTACCAGAGTTCTGCGAGTCACGGAGTATGTCTGTATACAATCGAGTATCATATGTTGTGCCATAGAACAGGCGTCATCTGAATGTTCAAACTATAGCTTGTGTGGGTAAGGTCAGGAAGAACGTTAGCTCGGAATAAGTAGGCCAGCTATAGCCTTCTGGTTGAATATTTGTAAACAGTGTTTGTAATACCAATTTCGATATCGCAGTACTCCTGACAGCTTTGTGACGGTCTGTAGGGACGCCACTTCTGACATCGACAAAAAAGGAAGTTTTAAACAGCAAGTCAATAACGATACATTGAAACTATGACAAGGACAACGCTACGAAACGATTTGTTTTGTTAGCAATATTTTAATGGAACACAATTTTTGATGAATTACATTTTCAGGTTAGGACACCAACTTCAATGGACGTCCTTGTAGTGATTGCAAAGTGCTGGTTCTTGTGCCGTTGGATCAAGACACTTAACCGCAATAGGAGAGGAGATTAGGTGAACCGCTTCCTGGGTTGCTGACAACACCGGAAGTACCGTCTCCGAGGATTCTATTACGGCAGGCGGTGTTACTGCTGCAAGATCCGGCTCCGAGATGGACAGCGGCAATACCTGGACAGGAATTGAAATGCAAAAGACATGTGCAACAAAATAATAATCAAAACACGCAAAGCAAATGAGAATTTAATATTGCGTTTGACTTAAAAATGTCCTCACCCCACCTCACCCCAGCGACGGTATACCACGAGATTTTGCAGTTCACGACATATTGCACGATAGATAGCGAGTGCATATATGAAGTAAACTGGTCAAAACCGAGTGCTTTATTACTATTATATCAGAACAGTGATAATATAAAAGGATTTTGCACTTGCCGAGAGATCGCGCATGTGCCAACCATGGTATATCGCGAATATACCATGGCTCTTTCAACGTCTCGACCAATCAGATCGCTGTATTTGCGACATCAATATACTGGTAGTGTATGATATACCGTAATTAAGCATTGTATACGCTCAAAGGACCTGTGTAACCGTAGCTGCAGTATACAGTTAGGGAAAATTTGCCTAAACTCAACGGGCTACGGTTGTCATGCGAGTGTTTAAATTGTCAATGGCCCTTTAATCCATTGATGACGCTGTCCTGTGCAAAACACTCGAAAAGTCAAATTCTGAACACGTTGTTTGGCAAGAACTACACAAGAGAAACGCTGAAATATATTTCAGTCGATATTACAAGTCTGTCATCCACTTACCGCTGACATGTGGGCACGCCATGGATGTTCCGCTCATCGTGGTGTAGCATGAATTGCATGTGTGGCTAGCACTTCTGACATTGACACCAGGAGCAAAGATGTTTACGCAGTTACCAAAGTTAGAGAAGCTAGCACGTGTGTCGGTGATGTCGGTGGCACCAACGGTGATTGCCTGAGATTGTGAAACAGGATTTTTTAGATGGTGAATGCAAGGTTAAAAATTATGGCCATGAGGTAAAGACATTAGCTTGTTTTTCATCCTAGTCCTCCTAAATTGATGCAGCGGCTCGGCTGTTTATGTTCGAGATTAATTTCAGCCTATCAGATCCATCTACCGTCATTACAACAACAAATTCGGCAGTAAGGAAGCCGTCAGCATTTACCTGGGGTTGAAGGAATCAGAGGGGGTCACTTAAAAAATTGAAAGCTACAAGGGGTTGCTCAAAATGGGGAAAAAAGAGGGGAGGGGGCACTCAACCTTTCTGGACATATACTAATGCATTTGGCGTAGTTATGTATGATACGAAAATAATAGAAAAGGATGAAAAAAGCTATAGATTAAAAATGATACAATTTTATAAGATATTGAAGAATGCGATGTATATGTATACCAAATATATTGACTATCATTACTAAGTGAATAACTTTTCAGTATTTCCAGAAAAAAATGATATACATGCCTAATCAAGCATAAGAAACATCTACTCTCCATTCTATAAGGCACTGATTATATTTTGGAAAATGTGTACAGAAAGCTAATTCAACAAAATATGTGACAAAACATTGGACTACCTCGATAACAAACCCATCTTTTATTGGAAGAGAATAATTTGTTTAACTCCAAAAACACTGTGTGCGATAGCGATTCCTTGTATTTTTCAACCAAGTGTAAATTTATTCTCTACATTAAATTGTTAATTTCTTGTTTATCTTCTTTATGTCTCTCTAATTTTCTCTGTTCTCTTTAACACGAGTTTTGGCAATCTCTTTACAAACATAATATTGCAGAATCAAAGTGTTGATGCATAAAATGCATTCTGAGCATATAAATGATTATTTGATAAAGTATGTTTTCCTCTTATAAGTATTGAATATATAGCAAATAAATAATTGACCAGAAAAATTAAATATTAACTACACGATACAAGGCAAACATGACCAAAGTACGGTATATCTGATGTATCTTGATGTTTGCAGTTGATACACTCAAACTGTTAAAAAGCAGTGTAAACACTGAAAATTTGCTGAACATTGTGAACTGTTCTGAATTCACCTTTATTATCACAGAAATCTATTTTTCAATTGATTTAAGTTAATGGCCATTTTGACATTAAGGGCCTAACCATACCCATCCGAATTAAACAACACTAAGTTGTTGAATACCGGTCATACAGTAAGCTTCTTTATCTATACTTATTGTGACTTTAAATTATATTTTATTGGTTTCACCTTTTGCAACTGTCATGAGGCAATTGATGATAATCTCGCAGGGTACACCAGAATTTGAAAGGTCATTTTTTGTAACATTGCTGTATCGGTACATAATGGCCCTGTCACACCTTGACGATTTAGCCAGCGTTCGCTGCAATAAATTGCCTTTGTTGGCCGTGATGGGGCTTGGGCTTCTGTAGTGCGGCTCGCGTCTTGCCCTGGTTGGGGCAAGGCGCAAGCCGCACGACAGAAACCAAGCCAAACGGCCAAAAGACGACAATTATTAAAGCTAAGCCAGCGTATGCCAACGCGTGAAAAATGTAAAGAATAAGCTCGCGTACGCCGAATACGTAATGGCTAAATTTTGTATAAGTTACGAGCACGCTGAAAAACGCTGTCGTAGTACGGCGAGGTCGTCGAAATCTTTTGTGCATGCACAAAAATTTTTCGAGGTATGCCAGCGAATGCTTCATACGTCCCGCACACGCGGACCATAACATGTAGGTTGGTTATGCGCTCGTTTTGGGTACGCTAGAAAATTATCTCAACTCGCATTTCGACTCATAAAAGAGTATTTATACGTTGGCATATGCTGGCTAAATCGTCAAGATGTGACAGGGCCATTAGAGGTTGGTTACTCAAATTCATCAAGTTTGGCTCAGGGGTACTCGAAATTTCGGAGTTTCTAATGTAATTCCTCCAACCCCCAGGCCGTAAATAATGATTGCTCCCTAATTTGAATACCTCATACTAGCCTATACCCGAGCCCAGTGTCCAAACTGAGATACGTACTGCGGTGACTCTTGCGGGAGATCTATTACAGGCGTTCTGCTCCTGGTTACCGGCGGCAACAGACACAGTGTATCCGGCATTGATGGTTCTGGTGACGGCGCTGTCGACGGAAGAGCTAGCGCTACTACTAAGGGACATAGAGACAACACTTCTACCAGGGGTAGCGCCGCCAGCGACGATGGCATCCAGACCTGCGCAAGAAAGGGTTCATCGGTTCGCTTGAGGTGCTATGAAAAATCGCGAAAAGACTTCGGGAGACATGTTTAAATATGAGAATTTTCAAGATCAAAATAATTATCTGTACGCAGAAGTGAAACTTCCGTTAGGAATATCAACTATCAACAGGCTGCGCGGAAAATGTTCATTGCGATTAAAAAAAATCCCTGCATAAAACACTATGACCGACGTACAGCTAAACGTATCACCTGTAGTCCGTATTTCATTTTTTCTTTATGAGTTTGGCACGATCTTCATATATTTCAAAATTTTAACAACATCAGGTTGTCAATTCTTATCGCCCCATTTCCACGTTAATATACGACTTCAAATTTTTACACTTACCAGCGATGATATCAGAGATGGACCCAGATCCTTGGCAGTTCAAGACTCTGACACTATAGAGGGATGAGGATGGTGCAACACCAACAGAGCTACCGGAAGTAGTACCACCACAGTGAGTACCGTGACCATGGCAATCGTTTCCCTGTCAATCATATATGAGAGCAACATATACATAAGACAGGTGTTTGAAGTAGAATAAGGCTTGGGGACAAATATTCGGACTCTCAAAATTTTACAATTACTTTCTGATCTACCACTTCTGCGGGCTCATCTTAAAGCTCTTGGAGTAATAAATATTTTCATTATCTTAGTTTTTCGAAAATTGAAAATTTAATTTTTTCCCATAGAGTCAACACAGGGATAACGGCCATTTTGGATTTCAAATATCGGTAAATATTAGGTAACTTGTCTCTCTAGTACTAACTTTGCACGGTCACCTCTGGTTTTTACTCTTGATTTGGTAATAAGAGTATGGCTGAAACTTCAATTTACGAAAGTTGGAGGAAAATATTAAGTCTTTTATTTTCGAGGCGCACACTACCTTAAATGCAATAACTATCGATACTTTTGAATATTGAAATTTACAGAAACAATTCTGAAGACAGGAAGATATTTACTCGTCATGGAAGGGGAGTGTACTGAGACGCAACTGTACAGGCTTATATTTCATCGAAACCGCTAATTAGCTACTACAGCTTACAAACTATACACAGATACATGGACAAGCGGAAATATTGCATGAATGTATTTTCCCCGTGGATATTTAAAGGTGATATGATATCACTTTGCGAAGCGAAAATAAACTTACACCGTTGGATGGGCTGAAATCCCAGAAGTAGCTAGCACGGCTTCCATATTCGTTGTGAGAGTGACGCAGACCGGTATCAACGATGTAGACATGGGAATTAGATCCACTGCCTGCATGTTAAATAAGAGATTCAAAAGCTACTATTTCTTTGATCTGGTAAAACACGGAATGCTGGGAGTAACCGAGGCTGTACGCCTGCAGAAAGGCTCGAGCAAGGAAGAATGGGATAATGACTGAAAGATGTATATAGAAACATCTGCCTCTGACAATTTGATATGATTTTCTAATATTTTTCTTCGTTCGGCGAAGGAAAAAGTGATGTAATGACCGTGTCACCACGAGTCGAAGACGAGTGGTTACACGGTCATTTTTCGAGCTGAACGAAGAAAAATACCGGGGAATAATATATTCATCACATGCACAAGCCAAGAATTTATTACATTTTGCAAACTAGAAGGGTTTTCCAGAAAAACAATTACGCGTTAAAACTACTTGTGGAATAATATCAATACGCTACGCCGCGGGCGAGCTGTAAATCATTTCTAGTCGCCGGTCACATGAGCGAGGCGCGAGGAACATCGTGGCTGCGCTTACTTTCGTGTACGGAGCATATGCTAGATGACCTCACACAGCACGAACTTTGCGCGAAGTTACACACGAGTTCAAAGGTAGCATAGGCCTAGAAATTTAACTCCAAAAAAGTTACATCAATTTTCCGAGAAGAAAAATTGAGTGAACAACAGCGCGAACACTGTGTAACGTCGTGCCGGACAGTACTGTCCGTGTGTACTCTGTGCTTCGAAAGTTCAGGCGGTGGTGGAGCCTATATGGATACGAACCTCATATTGACCACAAAACTAAAACAGAGGAACTCAAAATTTGCAAAGTGGATGTATTTTGTCAGACTTTTAAAAACTATGACTAATTTAAACAAATATTCTAGTCAAACGAATTTTGATCGAGGGAAAAATATGGGCCGCCGTGTTGTTTGACGAGCACATCGAAGGTCGTCGCTAAAAAGGTCCGACGTACCAAAATTGATCACATAGTAGACGCGGATTGTCGTGACGTAATTGACCAGAGAATAAATTCCAGTATTTTGTGTTAAGAGACGACAAACTTGGCTTATGCACGTGATAATGAAATATACATGGACAGAGAAAAAAGTATTTAAATATACGTGAACTGGGCCTGAGTCAGACAATAAATATATAGTTTACTTGCAGATAAAGACAAACTTAACAACAAAATAAAAACATCAGTTCATAGAATCGGATGGGTTTCCTCCGACTTTTTTATAATTTCCCTCGGTTGAGTTTCTCAAATACACATACCTGCAAACGGATTGTTAGTCTGAGTAATATACTAGCTTGGTACTAAAATCGGAATCGTCTTATAAACTCACGCACGAATTTTCGTGTATTTTTAGTATGTTGTTGTTGATGATGTTCATCATCAACAACATTTTCAACGCTAACCTTTTAAAGGTGCATTCACAGAGTAAACCAATACCCAAGTGACTGTTAACATACTGACTAATTTTGTAAAAACCTATAGACAGTTCATACGTGCCCAGATGAATGGTGTGTGAGGCAGAAGGGGTCAGGTCTTTTAACGAAGGACAGTTCTACACTGTAAAGTTAAGTGTTCAAGGATAGAACACCAATTAAACGCCTTTTTGTAACACTTTTTGAACGCCTCCAGACGTTCAGAAATTTAACACTACGTGTT
>LD352520.1:13402-30552 GCA_001465055.1 Ptychodera flava | reverse complement strand
CACTAGTGTTAACAATATGAACACTAGCCGTTCAAATTTGAACACCGACATGTACATTTTGAACGCGTAAAGACGCGTCTAGCGTCCGCTATTTTTACAGTGTATAACTCAAGAAATACACAACTTTGTAGCGAGCACTCTGTTTTCGGTCTACGATTCGTGAGTCTGCCCATGGA
This sequence comes from Ptychodera flava, assembly GCA_001465055.1. Classification (NCBI taxonomy): domain Eukaryota; kingdom Metazoa; phylum Hemichordata; class Enteropneusta; family Ptychoderidae; genus Ptychodera; species Ptychodera flava. The sequence continues at coordinate 30,376 of LD352520.1, read as the reverse complement.
ATAGGTATATGTGAAGTAAGATTAGACGAAACACACTTTGAAAATCTTTTAAACGACGCCGTTATACTTCATCGCAATGAGAATACATAACGGCATCTCCTCTAACAGTATCCCGATCACTTACATAGAGCGACGTTTCTTAAAAAAAGCCAACAGCGCCAGTCATCACCACGTGTGCCCGTTGAGAGACACGTCTTGAATAACCAACCTTGCAAACTTACCGTAGAGGTTCATTCTTCCATCAAGGGGGAGGTTTCTCTGATCGATACGATCCATACCCCATTCGACATCCGCAACCACCAGCTTATCGTCTTCAACGAACTCGATCTCCTCAAAGCTACGAACCTATAGAGCGATAGTTAGATACAAATGGCAGAATTTACAGAAAGCTAGTTTATCAGTATGGTGGATGAATGACCGGCTTAGGGTGAAACATTTCGAGTTGTAGACATCCATTTTAGAAAACTGACCCGTAGTTGGGAAGCACACTTTATTTCTCTGTCCATTGACACGCGTACGTAAGGAAGCTTTTGTGATATTGTTTAACTCTTGTCAAAATGGCGAATGATAGCGTATATGCCATTAATTTAAACTTTTAGTTATATGTGATCATCAAGATTTTCCTGGATTCACTAGGGTGTTTTATACTCACACTGGCTAAGTCCATGGTCTCAATTGCTAAACCATTGAAGGCATGGGTGTACACATGTTTCACAGCGACGGGAGCAAAATTTTGCAAGAGGGTTGCAAACTCATGGGGTCTAAGTGTTTTGCGCTGTAAAATAGAAAGAAAACGACTACATTTTCCATTGTAATTTTAAAAATTCGAGGCCAAGTTGATCGATTACGGCAATACACTTTGAACTTTATTACAAAATAAAGTTTAGCAATGTTTAGGAGTGCAACTACACAACATTTCGTGGTAAAATAGTACACAATATCAATGTCTTTGCAGGCGTGTTATACCAGAAAATACTTTTTTGAGTGTTCTATATTACAATTCTATCGGGATATAAAATCATGAGGACTTTCTCTTGACATCTGTGTGCAAATTTTGAATTGTCAACGATATCTTAGGCGTTCGATTTAACTCTGACTTGGCGAGCATATCATCGACAACAAATCGTAGGCTATCGAAAATTAAGCAAACTGTTCGTCCAAATATATTTTAGGCGTTGGGAATTGTAAAATTGGTTTGAGCTTAAAAGCTGCGGGGTCGATTCGTTCTCTGCGTAAATTCGACCGTCCTTGGCGAAGAACTATGTTAGAAACAATTTGTCGGGATTACCTTCAGTTGGATGACGTAGCTGTTGGCTATGGCATCGCCATCTTCTGATTTTAAGTATGGAGCCTGGTAAAACGCAGATGCGCCGGCGATGAGTGCAATAAAGATGAGACAGCGCATTGTCTGTTCTTCGATCAGGAACAGGTAGAAAGACATACAAAGACGAATTAGGGTAAGAGATTGAATCTGACAGAAATACAATTGTTCGCCTGCCCCCCCCCCCATTTCCATCGCCTGTCAGAAAACATGGTCGGGTTTTTTGTTTTTTGTGACAGAACCTCAAAATGTGTGAACAACAAGTAACACCCTAGTGAATAACCTTGTGCATGTTGTGCACATGTCATTTTTACCAGTTGAAGTACAACGTTTTCACTGTTTCATGCTCTTGGGATGAAATATCGCAACACTGGAGGTGACTTGAAACTTTGCATTTTGTCTCAGGATTTCGTATACTGCACTTACATGGAACAATATGAGAGGTGATAAAGTAGCTACGTTGTAATCACCCTACAAAGGATGTGAAATCAAAAATCAAACGGAAAATGAGAAAGTTCAAAGGTTTCTTCGCCTTAACGTTGACATATTTGACTTGGCACATTAAAGGATCTCCATTTCATTATTAAAACTATGAATCACCAATTTATCCGAGTTCAGCATGTTGTTGACTTATCTATGATGCAAAAATGGGGATGAAAAGACCAATTCAATACAACTCCATACGTATGTGTAATTCTCAGGACCTGTAAATCGCTTTTATCTTGTGCTAAGGGGCAAACTACATATCGCAATGCATTGTGGGCAAAACGTCACCTTCTCACCACGGCAAGAGTTTTAAATGAGATAGTGGTCTCATAAAAATTTTTGACACTAATATAATCGCTGTCATGGCAGAAAGTTATGTTTGATTGTTTGTAAAACTAGTTAAATTTAAGCATCTTTTCAACATTTTAAGCATTTCTGGTATGAAATTCCTGTATGACCTAAAATTTAACTTTGGTCTCTGCAGTCTAAAGTGTTTTATCTGTAGAAATAGAAATCTTGTCCTGTCGAACATGATTTCAATATGGTCGACCGCTTTAGACTTCCACCACTCACTAAGGAGGCAGAAATCGTATTTGGGGTACTACCGAGAACTTAACCGATAAACGATGGGCGTTTCTAGACTCACTGCTGAAGGGAATGTGACCGCCTGAAGAACAAACTACACGACGTGATAGTATTTGTGTCGTTTCGGCAATAGAGCCTAAAGTTGCAGAATTTGATGCAACAGGAGTGAACATTACGGGATAATCGACGAGTCCACGCCGAATATGACACATGCACTTCAGGGCTCTAAATTAACATTTTTCCCTGGTAGTCCACTTGGGCTACCATTTTCTGAAGTTGGTAGCCCAGTGACAAAGGCTGGTAGTCCAGCACTTTTAGTTCAGGGATATCTTGTTTCGTTAACCAGACAAGAAAACGCTATTTTCCAAGATTCTGCCCATGAAGTGAATTTTCTAGTCATTTGATGTGAATATTGCACACCTTTAATACCTTAGGAAACAGCTAAAATGGACGTTATTCAAATTTTGCTAGTCGTCATGACAACGACACGACCTTCTCAGCACTAAGACATACTGTAGCAGGGTTAAAAAGAGACCATGGCTTTCTGTAGGGACCAGGCATAATTTCTATGTAATTGTGAGTGATACATTATGATGAAAATGCGACCGTTACGAAAATACATTTCCATTGTCCATCATTTCCTGTGCCTATCATTCAAGTACGGCAGTTCAGATATAGAAACTTTGTTGCAAAGTTCCACCGCACGGCCGTCTTCGTTATTTGCATTACAAAGTCATAGTCTGGCCTTTCTATGTCTAGCTGGGTTTGACTGCATTTAGTTGGTCCCAAAGTGACAGGCCGGACATGGTCATGCCAAGTACTGACTGAATTTTAGGTCCCAAGCTTTGGTAGTCCGTGTGGACTACCATTTCATGAATTTTGGTAGCCCCAGAGAAAAGTTGGTAGTCAGTGGACGCGGGACTACCGCTAATTTCGAGCCCTGCACTTGATGATTTTATCGATTAATTTGCGTAGCCACGCTGTGAGGACAAGATGATGGGTCCGTAATATCCGCAAAAGGCATTTAAAAATTGAAAATGAGTTTTGATGCAGAAAAAATAATCCTACCTGTATCTGACAGATTGACCAACTCGAACAATGACACTAGAAGAGTCCGGTGGCGTCATATATACCATTCTACTGAGCTTTATCAGGAGCAAAGTGGCAGTAAGTGACACTATCAAACCTAACTGGGTTGCTTTGGATCACACGAACAGGGCTCATTTTTTTTCTTGCACAAGTGACAAACTGATACGATATCACGATATGCTGAGGTGAGATGATATAACATGTGAGGAGACGGATATGGAACACACGGCGTTTCTCACAGCATGATGAGTTGGCGAAATACACATTAATATTATAGCGAACATATCCAAAAATTGAGCTCAACGCGCTTTACAGTTTCTTAGGGACTGGTCAGTTTCTTCGGCCTGGGGAGGGGGAGTGTATTATTTTTTGCCGACGTCAAAATGTGATATATATATATATATATATATATATATATATATATATATATATATATATATATATATATATATATATATATATATATTGACACGTTGGAGTTCCGACAATCCCAGTTCAATCTCATTTTACTATTGTTCCTGTCATCTGCTCATAACATTGAACTCCGTTAACACCCTATTGTCCTTTATTTCACACCTGTACTTTCCCGTGGGCTGTACTTTACCCCTGGATTCTGTTCATCAGTTGGACCTGACGATGCCTTGTGAACAAGGCGAAAGCTTGTCGCTGTAAGAACCATAAGTTGTGTTTTTTGTGTAGTCCATCCAAATTCTAAGATTTTGTTTTATATATATATATATATATATATATATATATATATATATATATATATATATATATATATATATAATTTTTTTCGGTATAGTTCAAACATTCAGTCGTTCTGTGTTTTAATGAAAGTGTTGACATGTAAGCTGTAAGATAGGAATTTCAAAGTTTAAAGTTGAATACAGTATTTTGAATGAGCTGTGAATGTATTCCACACTTTCTATGTATAACCAGATGTCCAGAACTGATGTACATAAATGGACGTCAATCATTTATATCAAAGAGAAAAAATGCAGTAAATCAGAAAGTTTGATTGGTGTTTAGACTTGCCAGCCATCCAAGTACATCTTCTGAGAAGCCATAGAAAGTTATTTTTATGAGTCTCAGAGAAATCATCGCACTGTCTGAAAGAACATTTTCTTTTAACAAATGAAACCATAAAAGAAAAGCTAATAATGACAAAAACTGCCTAAAGGAAAATAGTTGCACCAATGTAAACGAAAAACATATGTAGTCTTTCTAAGGTATGTCACTGTATCAAATATATTTTGAAATATCAGTGCATGTTGCTTTCTTCTTCTGAATTCTCATAGAGAAAACAGAAATTTATCAGGAATTTGTCATGCTTTTCAAAAGAACTGCAGATTTCATAATAATTAGTACATTTTGCAAAACAGACTTCAATTTGCTAACATCAAACTTCTTTGACATATCTCTGATATATTAAAGTACCACGCCCGAAGGACGTGCCGAAAAATACCAAACATCCAGATATCTCTGATATATATGTCTGATATGCGCCAGAAGGGCATGCTGAAAAATATGTCAGATACATGAAAGTCCTGCGCCCGGAAGGCGCGATTAAAAATATGTCAGATATATTAAAGTTTAACTGTAGAATCGCAGCTATCTATAGGCGGGGTAGCGTGCGTCAAATCCGCCACGGTGTTGACCTTTTGATGACCCGCATAGCGACGGATGTTACCCCGCCAACAGATAGCTGCGTTTCCGCAGCTAACAGCGGCCGAAGGGTGACCCGAAAAATGCAACCGAATGATGAAATTCGTGGCTGGCATGATACATTTTAGGCAAGTTTTAGCCCGTGTTGAAATTCAAAACACACTGACCCCCTATTGGGCATTTCTAAAACATGGTGACCCCATCACCAAAGTCAAAAACACTGTGACCCCATAAATCCATATCCCCAGGGCGAAGAAACTGACCAGTCTGTCATTACCCTTGGCCACTGATACCACACAACTCCCTGGGGAGTAAACAAGTGTGCAGCCAGTTAGCGCGCGGAGCAGAGCTAAACGGACAAATTACAACCACTGTCCTACCAGGTACCAATCATTCCTGGGCGGGGAGAAGCAATGACCAATAAAGTACTTGTGCAAGGACACAACACCATGGCAATTTAAGATCTCGCGTCAACTGCTCTAACCTGTGGCCCATGATGCCTCCTCACAATTTCATCTGTTCAAGACCGGCGACATCAGGCCTTTGGAATTTGGTGTGTGCTCTATAAAGAAATGGCGTTTTGTACTTAGCAATATGTGCACGCAGGGCATCCTCATAAACCGCTCTATTTGCTCGAACAAACATTGAAACGTAGTATTGTCCTTTTATATGTATTTTGTGCACTTTGAGTATTGCTCGGGGTTTTCTTTTAGGCCCCGTCAACGAAGGAGTTTTACTCGCGTTTCAAAGATATAGGTAATTACAAGGCCTCTTTGCTTGCTGTTTTTTATTTACTGTATAAATGTGCCATGTACCTTCAGATCAGTCGATAGTCATAAGTCGGGGCGCATAAATGTCGTCTTCCTAACTAGAAAACTTTTCATAGTGTTAAAACACCTTCGCATCACTTTATACACTTCCCCAGCTCTACAACATTTCCCCTGTCGTTATAGCGTAATGGTTGCTTTTGGAGTTGCCAACAGTTTTTTCAAAGCAATATTTCTCATCAAAGATGACAAGGAAACCCCCTCACAGTATATATTTTCAAAAAACAGAGACTCTAAAGTTTAGTATGGTAGCAATAGCTTACTCGAAAGATAAAGTGAGTGTATATTTGGCTTAAAAAACCGCAATTTTGGTATTAATGATAAAATAAATAATATAAGTAAATAATTTGACGCTATTTTCTGAAATGTAATACTTCACTTGATAGAAGAGTATATGTAAAAAAAACTGCTATTTTATTTTGCATTATCTGCCCTCATTCTAAAATGGCTTGGGTTGGTTGACTGAATCTCAAAAACGTAATTAAAATCATGATTAGCAAAATCAAAATGACTCTCATTCAGAATGTAAGAACTTCATTGCGAAACAAAATAGTCATTTTGTTAAATAGCGTGTAAGGGACAAGATTTGAAAATTTCCGAAAATTTGACCCTGCCACAGTGGAGTTAAAGTCTTTGGAAATCTTGAAATTGGGAGAAGAAATAAGCCACTGGCATATAAACCGGGTATATTAGCATAAATTAATACTTCTTTATTACGCAACTTATGACTGCCCGACAAGCTAAAACTTGAAAGGTGAACACAATCAATATTTTAATCTTGGGTTAAGAAATTAATTAAAATTGAATGATTATTTGCAAAAAGGTGATTTTTGAGTTAAATACGCTGTGCTTGGTGCAGCGCCCCCTTAAACAGTTGAAACGATAAAAAAACCTAACCCCAAAACATTCTTTGTAGCTTCACAATGGTTATATTCATGAGGCTTTATATGTATAAAAGTAAATGTATCATTGACATTTTTCACCGATAAAATTCGCGTATTTGCTTGTTTGTTTGTTTTCCGATTTTCTTGTTTGTTCAGTTGCCCCTTCTCTGCTTCTTTAAAGCACGCGTGGTCGATAAAAGACGAGATCTCACCATCTGGTGTGTCGTAGATATTTTTGTAGCAGGAGGCAATATATCATAGCCATTCAATTTGCCAAATCGACGTTTTACTCCTATAGTAGGGATGTCGTCAAACAAGTTGCAAAAGGTCACAAGTGAATAAATAAGCTATCGCATGTCCGGTAAATTCTAAATTTAAAAGTGCAAATATTTTTAACTTTTGTAATTATTTCTGTTTCATCATTAAAAGTCACATACCACTTCACAGGCAAGAACAGCTGGGGATTCTTGCTCCAGAAGAAATATCGGACAAGTTAATTGGACGGTGAACAGTATATTTTATTCGTACACTGAAAAGGCAAAGCTTTGTATGATAACAGTGAAAACACGTAAGAATGGATGAACTAAATGTTATCACACTTGTGTAATTGGTTTGTAAAGTTGTTCCAAAATATACTGCAGTATCAGTACTTGTAATTAAGTTGCAGCACACAACAGACTGATAATAGAGTTGTTCAAAGTAGGCTTCCTCTGTAATTGTTTAGATAAGGCTACGTATCTACCTTATTCCTGTGTGTCAATTCCCCAATGCTGACAAACCTTTAGCAGATAGCCCACATTTTGACAACTTAATTTCTCCGCAATAGCTCCTGGTTAATTTTCGTGCAGACCATGAGATTTTTTGTCAAAGAACTTACACCAAATGGGTAAGCCTAATTCAAGATTCACGATTCAATATTCACGATTCACGTTCTGCAGTTTAGACTAGAAACGGGTGCATTTTCACTCAATTTACTTTATCGATCAATGTACACTGAAAAATCACATTAGGACTTCAACGGTGCCTTCTATATGCATGAAGTGGTGGCCTCTGATGTGTTTATTTACGAACTCTACACGGGAGTTTATTACAGTGAAGGACTGGATAGAAATTACAGGGAGGGAGGGCCGGTGCGCAACTGAAACTGGTTACTGGTATGGGCCAAGTACACGGGAGTTTATTACAGTGAAGGACTGGATAGAAATTACAGGGAGGGAGGGCCGGTGCGCAACTGAAACTGGTTACTGGTATGGGCCAAGTAGTAAAATCGAGTTCAAAGGCCACTCTGGTCACGAGACATTTCAAAGAAAAAATCTCTGATACTTATCCCTTACCACCAAAAGTCAAAGGTCAGGGACAACCCCAAAACTTGGGTGTGTAATTTGGTTCCATACCAGTCATTATTCAATAGATACCAGCCCTCTAGGACCCTTAGATAGGATAAGATAAAGCCATAGCTTAGCTGCAGACGTGTAGGGTAGGTTATAGGCCATAAAAAGTGGAAAAATAATACTTTAAAAATCTTCTCTTGACGGGGCCTGTGACTTTGAAATTTCGCACATAGAAACCTCTATGATCGACAGAGTATTTGTAGAGAAATTTGATTGTAGGTATTGATGCGAATGAGGTCAATTTAAAGTTAAAATCTGCGAAGGTCGCAATAGAAAGGGTCTAAATATTATTGATGTGGATTGTTATACATAGGGAGATTGTCACTGTTTGTTGCTCATGTAAATTTTGGGAGGGTCACTTTTTTCTTGTAAAAACTTTTGAAGGGACGCTGAAGGGACAAGAGTCTCAACTTGACTCTGACTTGATACAAAATAACTCAGATTGGTAAGGAATGTAATATGAGTCTCAGTGTAGATACGATGTGCACCGCACAGCAGTACTCTCTGGTGTGTTTTGTTATAGGTATTAAAAGCTCTTTGATTTTCATCACAGTTACAACTAGTCAGTACAACTCTTGAGGCAAATTTTGGAACAACTTTACAAACCAATTGCACAAACGTGCTAACATTTTAGATCAATTTTATCGTCCATTCTTAAGTGGTTTTCACAGTAACTCGTCCCGTACGGTACAGAATACGTTGCATGTTTATTGCATATCATGAAGATCGAGACGGCATAAATCTTTATCTTTTCTGATTTTTAGCTCCCGTGTTTTCACCTGGGAACTGATTTCATGTTGATTTCTGTCTATCTCTGTTTGTCTGTGTATCAGTCATTGTCATCGATGTCTCAAGAAGGGAAAGAACGAATTGGCTTTCAACTTGCCCCACTTGCATAATTAATGCTAATTTCCATATTTAATTATTCCAACGTTAAATATTCTTAAAAAAACTGCATCAGATTGATGAATCTTGCTATAGATATTAATGGTAGGAACGTACGATAGTTTTCATGGTCATTTAACATTCAGTGTCAATGATATTGCCAATTTGCATACTGAACGAACTTCAACAATTATGGGACACGTATACTATATACGGATTACTTAGCATAAGTCGATGAAACCTGTCACATATATTACAGATACAAAGGTATAGCAATAGTAAAAGACATCTTTACTGTAAGCTAGTTTGCATATTTAATGATACTTGTGATTGAATGTATTCATCGATGGCGGCGGCAATAAGTTTGATGAAATTTGTTACAAATATTGTTAGTGGTAAAATATGAGTATAGGGCAAAGCGACTTATTGATTGTCAATTCAGCGGTAATGTGCATATTTGATAATCTTCCTTTTATATCAATAATGGCTGAAAAAAATTTAATATTCTTTATTAGTGATGAAGAAATCAAGAAGTATGCACATTTTCAGGGAAAACATAATTGTCACCATGACTTTACAGGTAGTTGCGCAGACTACATAATTGTCACCATGACTTTACAGGTAGTTGCGCAGACCACACAATACTGAAACATGGAAGAATTTTAACTTCACATTAATCTGAATAATACATTCACGAGTTTCCTATAGAATCAACAATTCAAAGCAGAATACGCATCTGGTACAGATATATTCGGACCCTAGAATTTTATTTTAAAAAACATCCCTGGTATGGCCACTTGTGTGTACTTATTTTAAGCCTTTGCTGTGAGTGAAGTTTTCACTATCTTGTTTATTTGAAATTCCCTTATTTAATTTTTCATGTGAGTTAAGTCAGGATATAGGCGCCATTTTGAGTTGGTAAATTTTAGGTAATCTGTTTCTCCCATTCAAACCTTTGCAAAGTGACACTAACTTTTAATGCCTGGCTGTGTAAAGATTATGATTTACTGTTACCTCGTGGAAAGTTTTGGCAAAAGTATAAGACTTCCTTATTCGTGACTTTGAGGCCCGTATTATCGTAAAAAAATGGAGAGAGAGAGAGAGAGAGAGAGAGAGAGAGAGAGAGAGAGAGAGAGAGTGTGTGTGTGTGTGTGTGTGTGTGTGTGTGTGTGTGTGTGTGTGTGTGTGTCCGAGTCCAGCAGGCGAGCAGGGAGAAGGAGAGGGTTGTTCCTGATGGTTTGCACATGCGTAGAGCAAAATGATGTGATGGAGCGTGTCAGTAAAGGTGTTTGTAGTTTGGAGAACGCACTGGTGAATTTTATGAGGAAAAAAGGACCAATGGAGAGTGTAGTGTTTATCAAAAAGGAGATGGAATATGGAGGGAAGTTGGGAACTCATCTGATAATGATATTAGTCAGGCAGACAAAAATAAAGAATATGACCCATTAGATGATCCAGTTGTACAGTTTCAGTCAGTCCTTCTCTAAAGATATGGAAGAACAACAGCCTATTGGTCAATAAACTTCTATGGGGACTAAGTTTGGTCATAGAAGAGCACATCAGCTTGACCTTTTTGCCATTTTCCCAGTATTTTGATGCTGTGTATCTGCTTCAATTTCTTGTCAAAATTGCCAGTTGTTTGCATGTCTTGCTGCCTGTGGGCGTATTTTGGTTGACAAAGGAATTCTTGTATGAAATGAAATGGAATGCAACTTTCAACAATAACAATGCTGACTTGTACACACATGCGTTTAGGCCATCACATGTATTTGCTTTTATATCGTCATGTTTCAGGGATCCAAACAGAGATTTCATTCAGTACACCTGTATAATAATAACAATCAAAGGCCAAATCTTCAGGCTAATAAAGCTGCAGTGGCTTTCTTGTTGTATCATATCACGTCTTTTTACTAAATGCTTCGAGTAACAGGGGAGGGTCACTTATTTTCATGCACGGATAAGCCTAAAAGGGGGAGGGTCACTAATTTTTGTGCAACAACTTTTGAAGGGTCACTATTTTTGACGCAGCGGTGTTTTGAAAATTCTGTCCAGTCCCTAACGCGACACAATACCTACATTGAGTACAAACCGAGCGTACTCACAACAATGTCTGAGGCAGTTCTTGTCGGTAAAACTTGAGTTTTTTTGCATTATATCGATGACATCAAGTTATGGGAAAATAAATTTTCAAAACTTCTACTCTAAGATCGGAATAAGTCCATTTATATATCTATACCAGATCTAAGCAGAAAATTCAATGTAGATCTCGCTTCTCTACATGATGAACCTGTACGATCAATAGACGACAGTGTATTGTAAAAGTGCATGCCGACAGTTGTAATACGGCTAAAAGTCAGGTTCGCGTAAGACACTATTATTTCAAAATGCAGCGCATAGTTTAGCTTTATTTTTAAGTTCAGATTTTTTATCTTCAGAGAGGGTAAGATGACTCCCAGGAGTCTCCAAACAGAGCAGTAATCACTGATAATGTTTACTGGCTTAAGAATGAATGGGAGCTAGAATTGATAAAAGTTCAGCAAGGATACTTACAAAGGAAAAACCAATGAAACAGCCTACTTAACAACAGTCAAGATCTACAAACAAATCGCAAACGTAAAATTTTACAAAGCCGTAGAGGGCGCATTTCAAAACGGGAACTTTCCCTTAATATGAAGTACATTGCCTTAGAGCAATTTCAGTGTTAGCCATGAAACATGCCACGCAAAAACCTCCAAAGGTTTTAAAGTTTCAACTTAAAAGTAAGGTAGCAGTAATTGTAGAATATTATTTGTAAACGCAGTTGAATGGATTCAAACTTACTGTACACAGGCTGAAATTTGACCATGGCTCGCATGTTTGATAAGTCGCTGGACAGACTATCATCTATGTTATACTTGACACCTTGTATGGACAGTTGTAATGATCTCACTCATCATTTATAATTCATGCTGCTTTAAATTAAATGAATATATTGTCTCGATGAAACGTTGATTCTGGAATTTTGAAGCTAAAGATCAATGACTTTGAAGTGAGGCACACTGTAACCGTATCAATGGTGCTTTATTGTATTTCTGAAAACTAAATCATTAATATTGTAAAGTTGCTATCTTCGGATCCAAGTACATGTAAGGAGATCTTGTAAGAACATAACTGTTTTTATTAAAGATGCAAAACTGATTTTGTCAATTGTGTTACTGTGCTGGGCGATAGGTACAGTAAGGTAGCCATCATTATTTAAGGTGGGGGGGGGAATCATCGGGGCACTCAAAAATTGAAAGCTACTAGGGGGTTTCTATATGGAGAGGAAGGTCTACTCATTTTGGGGGGATGTATTGAAGCAGTTAGTGCAGTTACGAAATGATACAAAAATAATCGAAAAGAATGAAAAACAATAGATAAGAAATGGTAAAATTATGTAAAGACATGGTACCATTTGATACACACATATTTTCTGTGAGTCCATGTGTCAAAAGCGATAAACAAAATGAGTTTCTTTAAGGATCTAATTTTCCAAAATGAGTTTCTTTAAGGATCTAATTTTCCAAGCATTTCAAGCCATTTTCTGTCCTTTAAAAGTTACTGACAGTGCAAAAATCGTGCACAAAACACAACAAGCAAACAGACCCCGATGATGGTGACCCAAGCTCATACAGTAGTGATATGTGAATTTGCGTCCTGAAGATTCAACTTCTTATTCTCAAACCCACTCAGTTTATTAATGGTAAATAATTTGTGTGTAGCGCATTTAACTTCACGAGTTAATTATCTAATATTGCCGTTGAGATTTCATATTTCATGGCAATCTTGCTGGAAGAAATCATGACTATTTAGTTAGGGGAGAAGCATTTGATTTTTGGGGGGCCTGGAGGATTTTGGGGAAAATGAATTTTCGGCAGGTGAAGAATAAGGAAAAAAATATCAAGTAATGTCTTGAGAAAAAAAAAACTGATCATAGCAGACCAAATAAAAAACTTTCACAAAATTTGAGAGTCTGACTCTCTTATTCTCTGGCGGTGTGGAAAAAATGGATGCAGGACAAACAACAGAAGAAAAATTGCTGCCACAGTGGCACATCGCTTCATATCAGATGCATCATTCAAAAAGTGAAGTTTTGACATCAATAAGAATTTCACTAGGCCATTGAGCCACAGATCACTCAAGGAAAGTTAACAGCAAATATTTTATCTTGCAGCAATCAGCAGTTTTCCACCAATGAACGCCAGGCTTCCTGGTACATGAGATATTCAGAGTTATCCTCCTCACCATACCAAATAGAATCCTTTTTATCTGGATTCATGGAGTATGGACCAGTTACCATATGATAATTTAGAGGTGAGGTATAGTGTCGCATTTCACAGGCCTTCTTTGTCTGTGATGGCACACAGTGTCTTTTCTTTGTCTGTGATGGTACATGGTGTCACACATGTCCACCTGCTGTGTATAGGTTTTGTTACTGGTCTCGTTGTCAGGCAGTCAATGCACTTTGATTTGATACGAAAATTAAGGTAGAACACGCCTCATGGACAGATAGTCGGACACTCAACCTTCTACAATTCTTGTGTGATCTTACACTTGTGGGGGTTCATTTTTAAGCTTTTGGAGAAAGAAAAAAATTTACTATCTTAGTTTTTCGAAAATCCAAAATTCAATTTTTTCCAATAGAGCTAACACAGGAGTGGCAGCCATTTTGAATTTCAAATGTAACAAAATATTGGGTAATTTGTTTTGTTAGTCCCAAATTTTTCATGGTGACCTCAAATGTTTAATGTTAATTTTGGAAGAGAATGGTTACAAGTCTCATACAGAAAAGTTTGAGCAAACATTTTTAAGTCTTTCACTTTGAGGCGCATACTACCTCAAAATAGAATATTTTGCCACAGTTAACATGAAATGCAGAATTATTGGATCTTTTCTAGTTCAGATCAAACTTGGCTGTATATTCGGCAGTATATTGGTGAGATTCAGGTTACCTACTATGTTTACAGAGAACATCTTGCAAGTGCCACTTTAAAACATTGTGCATTGAAAATGCTTCTGAAGATGTCTTGCAAATAATATACAGGTATTTATATAAATATAATGCCGGAAAGATTACCAGTAAATGACTTTGTAACTAGACTTTACACACATGATAAGTGGATTAATACATTGTGTTCTGTACATGTAACTTTGATAAGCCACAGTCAAAAGATGGAATAATAGACATACTATTGATACTCTATCTAAATTTGTCTTGTTCAAATTTTTGTCTTTTTTCAAAATCATAAATGAATGTTGATTGACATTCATATTTGAACTTTCACAAGCAAGGAGATATTCAAATACTCACTGCAGTCATCTCTAAATTCCTTTCTTAAAAATCTTTATTTATAATTAAAAAGTTACTACAAGAACCTGTCCACATAGAATGAAGCATATTTCAAGCAAATGGCTCAAGTTGTTCTGTATGACCTCCAGTGTTTTAAAGTCTCAAGATACATACACTGTAATAAAACTGCTGAACAAAACATTGCTGTAATATTGTATTTGGCAATGATCAGAAATCAAATGACAACTCTACATACAACTGCAAAAACAAATACTATTCAGTATTCTCTGTTGACATGTAAAATTAGAACTGGACAACGTTTCCACTTGCCGCTTAGAATAATTTGTATCAAATTTTTAAACCAATTAGAACTCTTTCCATTATCAAACAGAATCATTTCAGGCAATGTGTAGCTCTAGTAACACAATTTCCAAAGGAACTGTTACAATACAGGACAACATCATTACTGGAAATAATGATTGTACATGTCATTTGCAGTAATCTGTATTAAGTTGAAAGCGATAAGTTTTATACATACACAGACTGTAAAAATCGTCAACCTGAACTCTACTGATTAAATCTGGAATAATTTTCAACTGAAGTAACACTTCACTGGTGACGTCTCCTTAGTAAACTGAACTGAGTGAAGAACAATATTGACAATGGTGATGCTAAGAAACTAACACACTGTCACATCAAAAGAGTTAAAACCTACAAAGTCAAGTAAAATATGCATAACAAATGAGAAACAAATAATGATGGTCATATTCTTCTAACCTCTACCTTATCAATGTTTTGGCAGAATGCCACTCCTCCTAATCTTTACCAGAAGCAAAGTATTCCTTGAGAGGAGATAGCAGATGTTTGATGACAGGAACACTCCATGATTTGCCAAGTAACTGTTGACGACGAGCTGTGCTCAAATTTCTGTGTTCTGTATAGTGTGTTGGGAATCCAAAGACACTGAAAACATTAATAAAGAGAGTAAGGAAAGAAATATCCAAGAGCCTTAGTTCCAGCTGTGTTTACGTACTCAAGAATGACACACAGAAACAGTTGCACAAACAACAGTACAAAACAAAAAAGACAAAACTGTGAAAGGTACACAGACTTTCCTTCACAAAATCCAAAAGTAATGTTGGATGTTTATAACAGTGTGAACACGTCAAGGCACCTGCTATATATCAATCTATTAGCAACTAGAAGCAAACTCAACTTGAATGGGTATTTTTATCAAATTGATATACACAGTCATTGTACCATGCCTTGTTGCTTTTCATCACACTCACATCTAAGTGCGGTATGCTTGTTGTCAAACTTCTGTATTCTTCAACAAATTTGCAATACACATTTTTTTATACATTTGTTAAAAAAAGAACACCGTTCATTGACCAATATGACAATAAATAATTTTCAAGTGTAGTGTGTGAGCGATATAATAGGTCCATGAGAATCCACTATTAACCAACTGCCATTTTCTTTGTGTCTTGATATTGCTTTTCTGATATGCATAAGCTAAAAATCTCATTTATGAATCTACAAACTGCTGTGTATCATCAAAATAGACAAATGTTGAAATGTGATTGCTGTAAAGTTTTCATGGTATTATCTTGTGCTATTATAGTCAGTTTCACGATCTGTTTCTACTGTTGATATGGCAAATTCTGATTGTTAACTATGACAGTACATACGTTTCCATTTCCCTGGACCAAATTCTGTCAGGATTGTCTTCCATGGAAACAGGCAGCTGCCTAGCTTTTCCTTGCTCCAATGAGTTGAATCTAGTGGTCACTGTTCGGATCTTTGTAAACTGGTGAGTCAGGTCATGAAAAAGGTAGTGTGTATCTAGTATTGTATTGGGTGGGCACAGATAATATATTCATCTAAAATTGATTTACAAGGTGTTTCTGATGGAAATGTTTCCAGCCTATGTAACACAGATTACTTTGTCACATTAAATTCACACAACACATTTCTAACAATTTCGGCTTTTATCTTTGACTAAAGTACCTAGGACATAACAAATCAAAGTGAGACTTGAGTGGACACCGTGGGTCATCAGTATGTATTATGGAGATGTGTAGATATTTCATGGATAGTGTTTGATAGATATACGCATAATTCATGAGGTACAGTATGAAGCATCATAAGGTCTCCCATCATACCATATATGAAGGGTGTACCACTTGTGGTTACTGAGTTATGGACAAATATGTATATTTGAGGTCAAAGGTCACCGAGGTCACGTGTCATTTTGTCAAAAAAATTGTATTGCTAAGTTATTCCTATATACCAAAAATCAGACCTCTAGCTCTATTAACTCGCTCAAAATTAGATATGCGCATAATTCATGAGGTACAATATGTGGCGTCATAGGCTGTCCCATCATACCAAACATGAAGGGTGTAGCACTTGTGGTTACTGAGTTATGGACAAATATGTATATTTGTGGTCAAAGGTCACCGAGGTCACTTGACATTTTGTCAAAAAAATTGTATTGCTAAGTTATTCCTATATACCAAAAATCAGA
>LD352518.1:21819-43220 GCA_001465055.1 Ptychodera flava | reverse complement strand
GTGTCACGTTTGTGCCGTCACCCCTGATTTGTTTTGCTTGATTTTGAAGGACAATGGTTTACAGCTATCTTGAGGGGACAATAACTTTACACACGTTCGTTCTGAACTGTGGCGATGGTATTCGCCTTATGTAAATACATTTCACAACATTGTTATGGGTGATTTATTACGTTTATTACGTCACTTCCTTCTGAGCAGGAAGTCACCCACGCCGCCCTGGAATATATCCCAGAATCCACCACTGCATCTTGGCTTCAAAAATGACGGCCATCTAGCGATACCGCGGTAAAGACGCTAAATTTTCAAACTAATTTTAAGAGCCACTATGTATTTTCTGGTAAACTCATTTTCACGCCTACGACATTTTATTGCCTGATGTACAAGGCAGTGGTATTTTTTTAAGAATTGTCATTAGTTCTACGCATGAATTTTTTGATAAAAAAATTGATGCTTTGCAAAGTTTGGTAAAACATCCAATGTATTCACTTTTCCCCGGACGTTTTTTGATGAAAGTCGTATGGTCAACCCAATCAATGTAGTATCATTCGACTCTTAATGGTACGAAATGTGTCAAACTGTCAACCGACCCCTATCGACCCCTATCGTTTTCACGTAAGGGGGCTTTCTTTCTGCCTACTTTTAGCGATTTTCTAAAATGTTGACGCCTTACGTAAACATAGCCAGGCCGCTACGCCTGCAGTTGGGGCCGGGGCAGCCGGTCACCTCGACCCCTGTCCTTTTCGACCCAAGTAATTCACACCCTCTTGTCGTTGTTTGTGGTCAAATCAATCCCGGTGCCTTAGTCACTTCGACCTCAGTCACTTTTCATGTTACATGTACCTGAAAACGTTTTACTGAGTACATTATATGCGAAATGTTTCTGTGAGAAAAGCTGCTTGCTTCGAATTCGCTACAACAATCTGATACTTGTGGGAGGCCTGGGGTACCCTGGCCGACGGCGGCCGGCCCCATTGTCATTTACTGACTAGGGAACGTGTCTCAATGAAGTGGGGATGGATAAAGCATGTCATTTATAGTCCAGTCAATTTAGGGTTTAACCTAGGACTAATTGCAACAGAAATTATTTCTTCACCATGGCCTTTGGAAAGGTCTCACTAATGACATATTAAAAGTATAGGAAAATCTAAGGGGTGCAACTTGGTTAAATTTGCATATATTCAAATTAGCTATATATTGCCTTTAAAATGACTGCTATACTCACATTTTGGGCATGTAAACTGAATTTAAGTGACCTTTTTCATTGCAACTCAATTTAGTAAGGTTCAACAAGTTATTTTCTAAATGTCTTGAACAATAAATATCATGCAAATCGACCAATTTGCATATATTCGCAGTTTTTCCATTATTTCAGACAAAATGAATGTTTAAGCTCATATGTAAACAAATTCTTTCTCTATGAAATTGTTAAGGTTTTGCAAGAATTATCAATTCCATAGCAAAAAAATATGGGGTTGACCTAATTTGCATGCTAATTATTTTAATATAAAAGGCCTAATTTCCATAATTTGACACAAACGGTCTTCTGAATAGAATAAGACTACAATAGCTTCTATTGACATTTTCTGGTTATTCAGAAATGCAATGAATAAAGAGAAGAGTTTCAGAGCATTACTGTTTAAATAAAGGGAATCAGAATACTTTCTTTGGATATTCTTCTTTCTTTAACGACGTTAAGGTTATTCATGAAAAATCATTGGACGTGTTCAAGTTTTTGACATCCACTGTCAATAGTTCAGTCATTTTCTCCTACATGTTCGATTGCAGTAAAATTATTAAAGAAATTTTTTATGCTTTTCGTCACTATTTTCAATGACGATGTAAACATTCAGTTACTTATAAATGGTTCGCAACACTTACCAGTTGTGCCTGTGAATCATTTTTCTCATTATTGAACTATCATTAGTATAAATACGAACATCTCATGAATCACCATGATGGTCGTGGTGATGACAATAGTTATGATGATCATTATGATATCATAAATTTCTTCCTCTTCCTCCCTGTACATATCTTCCTCTAGGTGGTTCATTTACAGCCAGAATCCTTTCGTTAACAACAGAAAGTCTAGATTTTGCTTTCTGCCGGGGTAATTCATGCTGCTGCAGTTCATTGTTGAACCCATAAGAATAGGGAAGGGTAACTCAATGAAAAGATGTGAAGCAAGGGATGATATAATTGTACCGCGTATCATATCAGATCTTAGACGTGCAAGTATCACTCATGGAGCTGTTTATGTAATGGACTTTCCATTTGCAGATTATTAGACTTTTGAATCATTACCAATAAGAGCGATCATTCAACTTCAAGGAATTGACAGTCTGGCCAATCTGAGGTGAGACTTCTATAAGGTTAAAAATAAAGGATGACCAATTAAATGATAATTTGATGTCAAAATTTGATATCTTAATTGATAAACTCGTTAACGGCAGCTTCTGTGATGCAAATCCCTTCACATTTTGTTTTTTATTTTGTTTCACGGTCATAAAAGTTAGAAAGAGCAGCTAGACCATGTAACATTATGTAAAGTATCTAGATTTGCTTTTACCAGTGATGTAGATTATCATGATTTAGTCAACATTTTTTTTCACTTTTTTCCTTAAATGCTATGGCTGTGTACTGTAAGATTAAACAGGAAATCTCTCTCTTCTGTCCATTATATGACTTAACATTAATTTTCCATTATTGTCTTCAAGAAATTTCAAAATTTTGAGAAATGCAGTGTCCTTTGATTATCGTAATGTCTTTCAGCTGTTTAAGGGACAGCTTCGCTTATCAATACGGATAGTTTTCAATCGGATTCGAACCCACAACATACGGCATCAGTCGCCTAGCTGAGAGGCCAGAGACAGAACCAGTCGGCTAAATCTCCACTCCCAAAAAAAGAGTGGTTCAATAGCCGGCTAAGTTGTTACATTTTTCTGACTGAGACCGCTCAACACGTTGTAGAGTTCGTGAAGCACTCACGCACGCATGCTCGCTATCATACATCGCACATACACACTACATCGAAGCGAAGAAACGAATTTCATCGCTTTAACTGGGCGAACGATAACCTCGGGGACAATTCTGTCCACCAGCAGTGTTACCAACCCAGGATAGAAAATACGGATAGTTTTCAATCGGATTCGAACCCACAACATACGGCATCAGTCGCCTAGCTGAGAGGCCAGAGACAGAACCAGTCAAACATTTCATGATAATTGGCAGATTAGTATAATAATTGTACCTCTATATCATCATGATCATTATAATTATATTTCTATACCATTATTGTCATAAATTTCTGTACGTGACATTAACAGGCAAGTTGCACAAAGTCAAAAGAATATCTGATTTACCAGTGACCACATCTGGTCTTTAATTAAATTTTACCAACACTTAATCTATTAGTAATACTAGTAAGGGTGAAAATAGAAGAAAATAGAGCTGAAACACAAATTTACTTCAGCCTCCCTTAATACAAAGCGTTGGTTATTTGGCAAAGCATTTTGGTATGCATTAAGATAATCCAAATCCGCCAGTAAGTTCCAAATATTATTGACATTATGCAAATTCTCTAGATATTTGAAACTAACTATACTAATCAATCATTGTTTAGTTTCACAGGGCTTTTCAGTCTGTATGCCCTATTAGTATATAATCATTACAATGAGTTAAAGGACACAGACAATAAATAACCATGTCAATTTCTTTGTATTGAGCAAAATGTGCATTCAAGTTATAAAATGATCATCTTTCGATAGGAAGTACTTAAAGTAATAAATAACTTAAACAAGTAGTGCCTCTCAATGTAACTGCTCATTATACTGATAATATCATTAATTAAAGTAAATTGACGTCAATTTGAAAAATTAAAGAAAATTATTAAAATTATTAAATGATCATCATATCAGATTTATACACATGAGGAATCATTAGGTAAATTTATTTAGCAATGTTAGTAAAAAATTCCAACCTCTCTTTTCGATATTGTATAACATTTCAAGTTTCAAGTATTAAATTTAATAGAGTGTAGGAATTTCCTATAAAATATTTTACAATTAGCCCTGTTGCACAATGTAGATTGTATTAGACTTTGAATATACCTTTTCTTGGACCTTTTAAGTATTTAAGGTGAAGAAATAATTCATGTTCCAATTAGAAAAAGGAAGTGACATGGTTGACTTATTGGACTAATGCAAATAAGAATTTTTTTATTGCTGTAAGATATATTTGAAAACATTGCCTAAACTTAAAAAAAAAAGATGTTACATAGTCATTACAATGTCAGCTTATCTCTTAAATCACTTTCGTAAATAGATTATCAGCACCGGTTTGTATAGCATCTATGATCCATTTAGCATTTGGGTAAATTAGCTGTCTTATGCACAACTTCATTAAAGGCACTTTTCATGATCCCTGGGATCGCCTTTGTTCCAGTCTGTAAGAGGATTATGGAGGTGTGATAGCCTTTTGTTTTCCATTGAAATTGTAATCTGGTGGGTAAATTTTCTGATGAGACAATCTGGTACCAACAAAGGCCTTTAAACTTGCAGTATGTAATTTCCATGACCCTACTAAAATTTACAATGAAAAAATAGTTCTAATGATCTCTGTTTTTGTTCAACATTATAAATAGTCATTTATAGGTCAAAGAAAGGGAAAAGTAAAGTGGTGGGAGGGGCACATTGCAGTTATGTAAAATTAGGAATCTTAAATGATATCATATGATGCATTGCCTACACACAAAAAATACATTAAATGATCAAATTGCTTGAATAAAATGTCAATTTGCTCAATGTATTTTTAAGAAATCTATTAACAGCAACGATTTTGTTCCCATTTTTACGTTTTATATTTATTCAAATTATGTACTGTCTCACCTCTTCCTCTTAGAGTTAACTAGTCATATTGTTTGTCATTCTATACATTCAATACAGGGTTGACAAAAACTACTTGTTGTATAGATAAAATATAATTTTTAAGTGAAATGCAGTGAAAAGTGAAAAAAAGTGGCAGCCATACTTGATTTACGTAAATTAGGAATATTTCTCGGGTGATAAAATGTATTAAAAAATGTTGCCTGGACAAAAAATAAGATAAATGCATACATTACTTGAATATAATGTCGCATTTTTCTCAGTTCAAACTGCATATTTCTTTTATCAGTGAATGTATTGCACCCATTATCCGTTTATATTTATACAAATTAGGTAACGGTATACCTCTTAGATTGTATTGGACTTTAGGTATGTCATTCTAGGACCTCTCTAAATACACAAAGAAAAAATAATTCTATTGCTGTCAGAAGTAGCTTAAAATAGTTATTTATTTGGGATATACAAAGAAAAGCGAAGTGTTGTGGCGGCCATATTGGATTTATGCAAATGAGGAATATTTCTATGATGACTAAATATTTCCATTAAGATTTCCTAAATCAAAAACAAGGCAAATAAGCCCAAAACCTGCATATAACATGTTCAGCCAAATATTTTTAGCAGAAACATTCTATCAGCACCTAGTTTGTAACCATAATGTTTTTACATTTATGCAAATTACGCATTGTTTACATTTCTAGATTGTACTAGGCTAGTATGTCATTGTAGGACTTCTCTGAAATACACAGTGAATAAATAATTCTATTGCTGTCAGAAGTAGCCTAAAAATAGTTATTAATTGGGAAAAATACAAAGAAAAGTGAAGGTTATGGCGGCCATATTGGATTTATGCAAATGAGGAATATTTCTATGACGACGAAATATTTCCATTGAAATTAACTAAACCCAAAACAAGCCAAATAAGCCACAAACCTGCATAACATATCATGTTTCGCCAATTATTTTTAGCAGAAACATTCTATCAGCACTAAGTTTGTAGCCATAATCGTTTTACAATTATGCAAATTAGGCACTGTTTACAATTCTAGATTGTACTAGGCTTAAAGTATGTTATTCTAGGACTTCTCTGAAATAAAATGTGAAAAAAATTATTCAATTGCTGTCAGTAATAGCTTAAAAATAGTTATTAATTAGAGAAAAACAAAGAAAAGTTAAGTGTTGTGGCGGCCATATTGGATTTATGCAAATGAGGAATATTTCTATGACATCAAAATATTTCCATCAACATTGCCCAGACCAAAAACGAGGCAAATAAGCCAAAAAACCTGTATCAAAATCATGTTTAGCCTCATATTTTAAGCAGAAACCATCTATCACAGACAATTTATACCCATGAGCCCCCTTTACATTTATGCAAATTAGGCACTGATGCACCGCTTATATTTTATTATACTTTTAGTATGTTATTTCTAGGACCTTTCAAAAATGCATGGTTAAGAAATAATTTCTGTTGCAATTAGTCCTAGGTTGACCCCTCTTTTGGCTTAGATTGCCTGGACTATTACTGATTTTGGAAATAAGACATTCGTCATTGTCGCAATTGCTTGCCATATGCGGCAAGATTAGATGAGCGAGACCGATCCGCTGGCCTTGGTGTCTTGACGCCAAATGAGCCTATATCCGGTTTAAGCGTCGGCCTTACAGCAATGCATTATAGGATATCTTCCAGGGCGGCGTGGAAGTCACCCTACCTTAGAGAACCAGTGTAGTCTGGGGTCAAAATACGTGACTTCCGGTGAAGAAGAATGACAAATCATCATTACAAACACAGCATCCTGTGCAAAGATAACAATGACCATTATATTCCGTAAAAATATCATCTTCATTAAATTTAAACTGAATCACAATACGTTGTAGTTTGTTGTCAATTTCAGTGTTTCAACTATTGTGTATTTCTGTATTAAGTGTATCATATACGAATTACCTAATATTCAAATTTGAATTCTAAAACAATCTTTCTCGACCTATTTACATGAGCAACTCTGTGATTGTCTATCTCCAATTTTGTATGTCTATAAAATATCAATTTATCTACCATTCACGTGCTTGTATGTCTGTACCAATATATCTGCCAGTCTGTCTGTCTGTCTGTCTGTCTAATGTGTCTGTCTACTCACCTTTCTGAAAGTCAACCTGTCTTCTTTGACCGTATGTCTACCTTTTGTATGTATTTCTGTTTTTTGTCTCCGCCTGTCTTTCTGTCTGTTTGTCTGCCTGTCTCTGTATATGTTCTGCCTGTCTCTGTATATGTCTTTATGTTTTTTACCTGTAAAAACTCTTCGGGCAAATCGAGATTCTGTGATCTGACGTTGTCGGAAGTTCGTCTTCTGCAGGTGCGCCCCTTCCTCAGGGATAGACTACGTTGTACTTTAGTTTGACCTACAAGTAACAGTTATTCGTATGATGAACATAATTCAGTCGTTAAAGTAGTATGCGGCTCGCAAGTGAAAAACTTCAACTTTTGCTCAAACTTTCCTCTCGAAAACATTCAACCATTGTCTCCAAAATTAAGAATAAAAATCGAGGGTCACCGTGCAAATTTTGGTACTAAAGAAACAAATTACCTTTAATGTACAGATATTTGAAATTCAAAATGGCCGCCATCCCTGTGTTAACTCTATAGGGAAAAATACAATTTTTGATTTTCAAAAAATAAGACGGTGAAAACTTAGCTCCAAGGGCTTCAAAAAGAGATCACGAAAATGGTAGATCAAAGGTATAATACATGTAATTGTAAATATTTGAGGGTCTGAATGTGAGGCGTATTATATTCTGCTTTAATATTTGACCAACATTTGACCCATATGTATTTGTTATTTACACGGTGTCAGGGATCATAGAATGAAGATAACATACTATAGTTGATATGCAACGGAGACCAGGTGTGCCTGTTACAGAAAGGGTCAATGGCAGACATCTAGTAATTACGGTGTCCAAAGTGTAGCCGAGTTTATGCTTCTACCTCAGTTGTCCAATGCTCGTTCGTCGAATATTTGAAGAGAATTGAATGTAGCTACATTGAAGATTGTGATATAGGTGTCAACGATTTTGCCTTTGTGTATCTTTTCTGTGTCATTGTGTCGTTTCCTGTCATCGACGACTTCAATTTTGATGAAGTATGATTTATCTCGACTCACGCTCAGTACCTGAAACCAATTTTCGGTGACACTGTTGTTGTTTATTTTGTCAACTTTTCAGGTCAGCTTTCGCTCTACAGGATATTGCCGCTTTTCGGTCCTTTGGTTTTTCAAACTTAGCAAATTTTGTAGGTTGGTGTATGGGTGGTGTAATTTTCAAACCATAAATGGTAAAATTTCGTCATAAGGACAACTTGGTGACGTGGTGTATGACCCTTGGACTTTTTTGTCGGTGTAACCTCCATTTTGCGCCATTACGATTAATAAGTGATGTTATCTATCTGCGTAGGGGAGTGCCCTGGATAAAAGATCATTTTTCAGTGAGACATCTTCACAGGTTCATCTGATCGTCTGCTAGTGAACAGAGTTTATCCCTGAGTCCGGAACACAAACAGACTGCTCTCCGCGGATTGAACTGTGGCAAACAAGGTAAGCTTCAATTTATGATCGCATTGTATGTGTGATCGTGCGAACAAATACCATATGTTATAATTGAGGTGACGAGAGCTGGAAGAGATCCCAAACGAATTCGCTGTGGAATAAGGGTGATCATTTGCAAAAGCCTGTCCTGTCGTTTACGAATATAGTATGATTTCTTTGGGATATCTGGCGATAAAAATATCTGCGGATGGCTTTTTTCCTTAAGCTCATATTCATTATGATATATGGTGTATCACTATGATTTACGACTACGTTTATGTAGTGGTAGGAAATTCAGAACCATATCATTAATGCGTCCTACGAATGGTAAGCATATTGTTTCTGATCGCGGTGCCGCCATTTTGAAACTGGCGGGAAACGGCGGTTGGTGCAGATATCGTTCGTGCGTTATACATTTTCTTTTGTCAAGCAGATCCATCGACAATCTTGACTGAAGAAATGATTTAATAGAACGTACATTTTGAATGTTTAGCTTTGAATGTGAACCATGACCGCCCACGGTCCTTACATTAGTTACTTATCCGAATACGTAGAATGTTTGATAGAGAATTTCGGCCTTCTAGTTAATAACTTTAAAGCATATTTTCGTTAACAGTAGCTCTACCTTGTTTGTATGGTAAAGGGACGGCGATGTGTTCTTCTGGTCATTCAAATTGAACGTGAACAAAACTATCTTGTTAAATTCCATTATCTTTGATTGCGCATGCTCAGAGTGGTAGTATTGAATCTGTAGTGAGAAGAATTTATCCCCGGCATCTCATTTTCCTCCATTTCTTTCTTGTTTTCAGTTTGCTATAAAAATAAAAAAGCTCCAAATCACGGACAATAGCCATGAAGTTGTTCATAGTACTTGTTGCAGGTAAGGAAACATAGCATTGCTATATAGCACTGGAATTATCAATCTAACAATATAAGCTTAAAGTTTAACCCGAATTATTGCAGATATCTGACGCAGACTGGTACAATACTGTTGGGGTTTGCTTAATTAATCTACAAACGCTGACAACAATATGCTTGTCATGCATTCTGACAACACTGCCATGTTTTGTACGTTCTGTTCCGTTGGTATTTAGAACACAGTGTTGTCGTCTGCCATCCTGTTGAAATGTATTAGTCAGCCATAGTACAGGGTGTGCCTACAATACGGCCGCACATACCACACGTCTGAACACATATTTTATTTAGCTTGTCTTAGGTTATTTTTATGCGCTTTGGTTTATTCGTTTTTATTGTTTGTTTTTTCATTTGTTTGTTTTGATTTTTGCTTTGTTTTTTTCTCGCAAACAGTGTCTTAAAGCCGTTACACACTGACATGACCAACACAATGTTGAAAAGTATTTTAATGTTTAACGGATTGGTCAAGCTAAACAGCATATACTGATCATACAGCTAAATATGACCTGAGTAAACGAAATAAAACAACAAACGGGTTGCGTTAAAATCACCCGATAACAGACAAAAGAATCGACTTTATTCGAACTTTTTCCTTTCTTAAATTGTATCTAGCAATTGTGAAATATTTCTATTCATGATTGATATAGAGCGTTTTAACTCTTTAAACTCTTTGAGCGCCAACGCCAATTTTTCTTTCCTTTACAAAATATATATCCTAGTCAATTATCCTCAGATTTTGCCCAAGTTTTGATAAAAAAACTGTAGCAAACAAAATATGATGTCCATTTGGTCCAAAATTATCAAAATATCTCAGAAAAATTCATAAAATTGTCAAAATGTGGCAGTAAAATTTTGGAGGGAAAACTGACAGCACTCAAAGGGTTAATTTGTTCCATATGTTCTCTTTCCAGTATCAAGTCTTTACACAGTCAGCGCCCTGAACTGTTACAAATGTATGTCAGTACTTGGAGAACCCTCAGACTGCCAGTTTGGTTTTGATACCAACCCAAACTATAAGACTACATGCTCGGCCTTTATAGATGACCCTAGATGTTATGTAAGTTTTTGTTGTTGTTGTTGTTGTTGTGGTTGTTGTTGTTGTTGTTTATTAATTACTTGTGGTGCTGATGATGTAATGTTTACTGTAATTTTTTTTTCTCATGCCGTCAAAGTCATTGCAATTCGTTTAAGTTAAGTAGTGACCTTTTCTTGGCAAGGAAAATGTCAAAAGTGCAGAACTTTAAAACAAGTAACAATTGAAATAAATTATCAATATGCAAACAATATCCTACAAGACTCTTTAAGTTTCCACGCTTTTTAGAGTAACTTTTTTACGTAACTTCGAATTCCTTCGCTTCGCATGTAAACAAGTTTTTCGTGCCCGACTATCGATATTTCGTTGTCATGGCGATTTGCATGACATATTGGATGAAAATCTAATAAGAGTTGATAATAGGCAATCATGTTCGTTTTCACTTTCAAGGGAGGATAATATCTTTATGGGCGAGTATTGAAATTAAAACACCCACTTTGAGCTCTAAAGATTGTAATGTTTCGTTGAAAATACAGGTCGAGTTCATCGTGTCTGAAGACGGTTCCATTGTCAGATTTGAACGTGGATGTATGGATGAAGATGATTGCGAAGATGACTGCGATGAAGAACGAAAAGGAATTTATCGTGAGTATTTTCAAACGTCAAAAAAGTGACACAAAGAGGGCGCACTTTCAGACGTCATCGAATCCAGAGTTCAGACGTCATGACCACAACATGTCACGTGCTCTTACTATGATTCCACCGGTCCAACAAACCTGTCAGTATTTGTACCCATGTATGATGGATATTGTATATCAGGCAAGCAAACCAGACAGAAAAAAACCTGAACTTGCATTGCGACTGGTCTCGGTGCCACCAAATATTTACTGATTTTTTTCACGTCTAGCTTCAAAAAGCTATATATCGGTTCACTCACATTTCTGACCAGGAAAAATTTACTTCTTTTTCACAAATAAAATGTACAATTCTCTACAGATTTCAAATTTCCATCATATGCAAAAGTGTTGACCATTTTTTCTGTTTTTTTTTCTTCAGACGTAAAGGAGTGTAACCAGTGTTGCAAAGGAAATTTCTGTAACACCAGTAGCCATGGCAACAAGATGAGACTTCCGTCAGCTGTCTTCATCACTGCAATATCCGTGTTGGCTTTCATCATATTGTAAATCTGCGACAGTCTGTCCGCAAGTGGCGCAATAGCGATGAGTACTTCAAAGTTTTAAAGAAATAGGTTTCGTAACCTACGCCGATATACAACTCGCGGATTGATAGAATGTGTGTTCACTTTTCTGAGAATTGCGTTCAGGGCAATGTGCCCTTCTTGATTTGTAATTAGGGCTCTCATGATGAACGTAGATCTAAAAGGAATCAATTCTTTGGTTTATTTAGTGGACTTTTGGCGAACGGAATGGTATGTACATGTACTGTGTTTACTTGCTGAAACAGCAGCATCGTAAAATTAGGTTTTTTACCCGACCAGTCAAAAACTTATTTGTATATTATGTAACGCCGAGTCCAGTGTGACAACATGCCAATAACGGCCAACATATGATACTAATCATGATCTGCTACAGTAAAAAATAACTACTGAGTGTCCTAAAATGACTCAAGATTTTAAAATTAAATCAGACTTTCAAATTATTGCATAAATCATGCAGAATTCATAAACTGATCTTAATGGTAATGATCATTTTTTGCTCTGTGCGATGACAATATTTTTCAATAAGTCAAGATGGCGTTCGCTTTTTTCTTTGAATGCATCATTTTACTACCATTGTGCAGTCTGCTTGCCTTTGTCGTCAAAGGTCATAATGTCTACAGAAAAAGGCAAAGGAATAGTATTTCTATCTGTAACTCTTCAAACGAGCACGGAATCATGGAATGACAATGCATTTTTAAAATTTGAACAAAGCGAATAGCTTCATACAAACAGCTTGGTACATTAACATATTATCTGGTATGAGATTACACAGCAATCCTTTCATACCACCTTTTTGATGTAAATGCATTCAATGCATATTAACAATAGTCCTATAACATTTTGCCTTGTTGTTCAGACATATTAGGATGCCTCTATTCACTTTCCCCTGAACAGGACGATTTTCCTTTCTTTGTAACCGAATCTAATCTACCGATTTGTACTATGGCATGAAAAATCTTTCATTCCAAACTATTTTGTGCCTTTCAGTCTACTGTTTTATCGTCATGGTGAACCCAAGTGTATATTGATGCAATTTTGTATTTTATATATTTTGTTAATTTTTTCTTTATTTTATTCCTTTGGCTGCCACTGTTACATTCTATATTACCCTCTTTATTGTACGTCATATTTTATTATACCTGTACCCGTATTATTGGCACACCTGTTCTTAAACTTTGACACATAATTTTGTGAATATTCGTAGAAAAATTTATCACAACTTGACTGTTGTATATACATTACATTTTATTTTTGAAAAAGGTGGCTTCGGTTTTATGTGTTTACTATGTCTGACTAAAACACAGAAGTGTAAAGTTTATTTTTTATTTAGAGTTTATCACCGCAAGGTATTTGAATAATAAATCTGCCGTTTAAAATATCCTGACTAATGTTTCGTGAACAGTATACTAGTGGTGATTTTGCTGTTGTTGTTTTTAATTTGACCCACCTGTTATGAATCGTTGCGCGTGAATGTAATGATAGGACAACAAATCGCACTGTTCGGTAATATTAGGTGTTTGTAAGGGGGTTTGTGACCGGCGGGCAGGCCTTTTATGTTCCTTCGCACTTGCACGTGCGTAACGCCGGACTGGGCTGGCAATTTCGTAGCATCATCAGCAAACGGTGAAATGGCATCCTTTTGATTAGCGGACCAGTTAGGGAAAGGTAGGGCGTGAGGATGGGTGGGGAGTACCTTGGATTTGGCGTCGGTTGTTTTCGGAAATTCTCCAAAAGGGAGGCATTGTCATTTTGTGAGGAGAGGATGGGAGCTTTTGAAGTGGGAAAAGGGCAATTTAAGAGGAAATTTGTGGCGGAACGAAGAGAGAACGAAACACTAGTTGGCGAGAGGGAAATTTCAAATAGTAGCGGGGGTGCATTTGTGAACAGTTTCAACTTCACCCTCCATGTTTTGTTTTTTTAAAGAAACTCCGAACTGTGTTGACGTGTAAAAGTATCCAATTATAATTGTTACAATTTCTCGAAATCAGCTGTTTAGCTACCCCCAATTTCATGTTTTTATTTATTTGTCTGTACAGTAAGGTGTATGGACGAGCCTTTATCCAAATACCAATCAATCATGAAAGATCGCCACTTGATGGAATCCTCTTTACTCATTAAAAACGAATTCTATAAATGTCTATAATAGTTGAAGCCATGACAGGATAGGATAATACTAAAAATTAATGTAGCCCCTTGAATCCATTTGTGACGTTCAAAAGCATCTCATAATATGTCCCGGATGTAAGTTTTCTCGTACAAGATAGTGTTCAACTGACGTTTGAAAGTGTTAATACACAGTGTCAAATGTGAGTTGAAAGTCGATTCCATTTGACGGCGGAGTCACATGATTCACAAAGAGATGTACGCCTCCTATATGGAATAAATACTTCTGTGTTTGGGATAAATACACCTGTGCTTTGTAAGGGGATAGGAGAAGAACCATTGCCGTTGCAAAAAATATGATATAATCCAGTTAAGAAATTGACATAGATTTTTCTCATACAGATTTGAGATATGACAAAGCGGTAGCGTTATTTGCATGACCTAAGCTTAGTGCCCATGGTTACAGACAAATTGACAGTTCATGCACTTTGAGTGAATGTTAATGACATTACAAATAAATATTGATCATGACTATCGTTTCCTCTGAGTAATTATCCTGTCTTTGATTATTTATTTCACTTGTTGTTTACTACATTTAGGAAACTGCTGCCTACATGAAGACATGTCAACCAAGTAATTTTATCTGATTTACTCATTACCCAATTATTGATATAAACAAGATCATTTGTTTGGATTGTTGTTATTTGTGCCGTGTTTAATAGTCTTCACCGTTTGGGAAGCACATCAATTTGGGGTCAGGCAGATCACTAGGTAAAATGTAAACAGCGGTTGACATTTTGTCACCGAAGTCTGTTAATTTTTCACTTCATGATGCGGTCGCCATTCTGTAAAGAGTGTTGACTGTGCAGGTTTTCAACCGTCACTGATACTGATGATGTCACTGCAAATTGTAGCTATGGCGCATGTCAAAGGTCAAAGATGGCCGCCATTTGTGAACTTAGAAGTGCACGGTTCATTCTACACTGAATTTTACAGCTTCTCTTCGGCCTCGTACGATAAGTTCTGGAATTTTTAAACTTTTAATAATTCACGAGGAAGCAAGGTTACCACACAGACTGATGCCGTCGCTGTATCGCTGCCTTGGAAGTCGGCAGTATTTCAAAATTAAAAATTAACAGACAAACCCGATAAAAGTGTCAGACGAAAGGTCTTCCTCATCTGCTCGTATCAGATACAACAGTTCCAACTACATTTTATGGTTTCTTAAAGTTTTGTCACACTAGGTGAGTAGACTATACAAAATTTTGTAGATAATGTGTAAAGGTATGGGTAGTAAGAATTTCACAAGCCATATCTCTTTGTCTCTGAATTTAACGACATCATCTTTCAGGACATTGGAAATTTTACCTTTGACCTTCCAGTAGACAGGGACTGTACGCAGAGGCGCCATAACACTTGAAATCAAAGGCCTGCCATTGCTGTTATTGATAATATAAACACAACTAGATTGACGAATTATTCAAAAAGAAAGCCAAAATGAGCCAAAAGCTTGCATTGACACGAGAATAATTTAACAAGTTGACAATCAATGTTATGTGAAACGCTAACATGCATGTGATTTATGTAGTCTATCCAGCGCCGTTCCTCAAACATTCCAGCCTGCTCGTTCATGTTTTTACACATTACATGTATGCTAATATCACATTAACTCAGTCTTTCGCTATGAACCCTTATGTTTATTGAAAAGACCTTTTTATATTGATAACGAAATCATACTGTGTTTCTGAAAAAAATTACAACGAATCAGAATAATAAGTGGTTAATGACAACACCTGTATAGGCCTAACATATTCCTGAGTTTCTTATTAAATTAAAATTTTATTTTGTCCTGTAAATGTGTGTTCAAACTGATTTCTTGTTTACTTGTTTGATGTCGATAGGTGATGAAGAGATGCTGAAGGCTATAATCCTCTGTTTAGGTTGGTAATAGTTGCTTTTTTGAGTTGAGTAGTTGCTGTTGTAGCTATGCCAGAGAGAGAGAGAGAGAGAGAGAGAGAGGGACTACAAACATCGACTGTGACATGTATTTATACGGCGCAATTTTAGGCCAATCATTACTCTCAATCGATAAAACATCACTATCAGTCCATGCAAGCGATGCTCGTTCATACACAAATGCATTTATTTGAGAATAATATTTCGGGTATGTAATTGAGGTGATCTTCTCGGTGGCGAGGACGATGGTGTTGGTTGTTGGTATACTCCGCTGTGCAAAATTACACTCTACAATACGCATTTCGGATATTTTTCGTATTATAGCAAATAAATCGAATGATGGCAATAGATTTGAACAGTTTGCCACCTCAGATTTTATATTTGATTTGGCACAAATATCGCATTTTTTAAATTTATGGTAAATGAATGTACTTGTTTCTTTGCAACTATCGATGGATCGTGACTCTGTGCTTTGATTCCTAAAGCTTTCAGTGTCAATGCGATCCACGTGGAGGGTTTGAACTGCTACACTTGCCGTAGCATTGGCGGTGTGCCGGATGACTGTGAGGAAGGATACGATGAAAATCCAAGTTACAAACAGATATGTCCGGAAATAATGGCCTACCCAAAGTGTTACGTAAGTCTAGATCTATTCATCAAACCTTGTCAAAAATTCATGTGTTCATCACTGTAACAGTAGAAATAAATACCAAATTTCCAACGCCATTGCTATCCGTTTAGATATCATGCATCTGTACTTTCAAGGACTTTCAATAGCTGCTTTACATTTTAATGACTTAGCTATGACATATTTATCTGACCATGATATTTTAAGTTGACTTTTGTTGATCCCTCTGTGGGTTTACTTTTATCGAGTTATTTTCCATTTTGTCGTATTCTGTATTTCTTTGTGGTATTTTAAGTATTGTCATTTTGCATGCATTTTATCTTTTTTCAGTTCCCGTTTATGGTTTTTCTCTTTTCTTTTTTTTTACTTCATTGTACTCTATATTCAATGCATGATTATGAATGCATTGATTTAGAGAAATGAATTGAAATACTGCGCATGTCCCAGTTTCCGCATACAAGCCCCTGTAACTGTGACTGTTGACAGTTTTTTTTAGTATTTTGTTCCAATCTCAGTGTCTTGGTCTACTGCCTAAAGAGCCACCATTCGCTTCTCAACAAATTTTACTAAGTGTATAACTTGCACTCGTTTAAGGGCCAGCAACGCTTTTTTGATGAGTTCTTTGATTATTGTTATTTTGTATGCCAATCGCAATTTTTATTCTACTTCAAAAAGAATGTTGAAACACCGAGCTTGTCAGAATAGCGTCTATATGCGTAAAATAATATAATGAATGCCTATGTGTATCGCTCCCATTTCTTCACTTTGTCTGTTCTTGTCGTGTGAAATGAATTTAGTTATATACCGTAGTCGACTGAGTCAGGAAGGGAAGGGATTTGTCTGCATCGCAAATGTATAAAAATATCACCTGTCCAGACATCGTACCTCATATGCCAACTTTAGCACAGTGATATTTTGCCATCAAGATTACAGTATGCAAATGTTTGCGAGACACTTCATCTTGCGCATGCTCATGAATACAGGGGCGCAGTGGTTCTGCTGTGACAGATTTGGAAGTACATGTACAATGCTCTTCTCATTGTTGCTTTGATTTGTTCAAGGTGACTCGTACGGAAAGAATAAATGGCATAGAGACAATGTTCGAAAGAGGGTGTATGGAATACGACTGCAATAACAGATGCGACTTTGACCTTGAAGATCCAATGAGTAAGCAGATATTTGACTTTCTGAGTATATTTGGTCTACGGGTGGAACGGATAATTTTATACAATGATTCGAAATTAGATGTATGCATAGATAAATGCAGAGATGGCTTGATGGGTTTATTGAAGGATGGGTGCCTTGATGGATGGATGTGATAGATGAACGGATTGATGTAAAGATGATAGGATTGGTGGATAGCTGGATAATTGAATCAGTTGATTGTGAATTCAGGGGTACTCTCGGTGTTTTCCTGATGGTATGTGACTCCCAAGTTGAAATTGTCTACCTTCGGATATTCCAAAAACGACTCATCGTTAGGGATTTTCTTGACATTTTTGGGGATTTTTAGGGTTATTCCATTGCATGTGAATGCAAACACATGGACCTTTCCTATGTGTGGATGTCGGACTGCTGGGTGAGTGGATGGGCTGATGGATGGATAGATGGATGGATGGATGGATGGATGGATGGATGGATGGATGGATGGATGGATGGATGGGTGGATGGATGGATGGATGGGTGGGTGGGTGGATGGATAGATGGATTGATGGATGTCAGTTGACATTAGAAACAAAATCAGTGAACAAAAGTATCGAAAGTTACTGCTACTGGCCCTTAAAGCCTTTCTAAAAATATTTGATAATTTGGACTTCAAAAATTATATGTCAACGGATTCATAATTGACAAGCTTGACAATATGTGTCATTAACAATCAGCATTTATCACTTTCTCTCCACAGAGTATAAAAAGTGCACCCACTGCTGCCTTAGCAATTTTTGCAACACGGGTAACCATGGTAACACCCTCAACAACAGTGGGAGGATACTTGGAATGGTCGTTGGGGGAGTCTTGTGTTTGTACATTTTAGTTGGGACATCCTGATATTAATGACAGACTGCTGGTATACGTGCATGTATAATGTTGACAATCTGTAACACATCGGCGCTTTTCCGTCAAGTCTCAAAATAGATATCTTTTCGACCATGCGTTCATGTTTTCAAAAGCTTTAAAATATACAGATTCGATTACACGCACGCATGCGTTTAAACCAGGACTGTATATTGCTCTATAGTTTAATCAATATGTAGTTGCGTACAGCACAAGGGATGGCAATCTGTCCAGATAAGAAGCAGGTTGCCAGATAGATTTATTGGTTGAGAGATTGAATTACAGATGAACTGTATCAGAAGCTAAAAGAAATATGGACTGGAACATTATAGAAAGCTATAAAAATATTGTAATCTCTATCTACCATGTTGATATTGCAGTGCCATACTTTCGAGTTGTTCGGAGTTAATTGACCTTTGAAGAGAAAGTTTTGTCGAACTTGGAGTTTGTTAGACATTTCTGTTCAGTGTATCATTTTATCTTTTCATTTGTTTAAACATGTTTCTCTGAATGGCAATAATAAATAATGGCATCTTTTTAAATTTGTACAATCGTTTACCAGTCAAATTTTAAGGGACAGTTGGTTCCTCGGTATCTCTTTCTAACGAATACGACCTTTATCAAACAACGAATTTCTGACTTGATTCATGAAGTTCCATTGCCAGAAAGTTTGAATACGATGATCTTTCGTATTTCGTTTTTACTTTTTTGACTTTGTGATTAGGGGCTCGTGTGATATCAAACTCATATTGCAAAATCGTTGCTTGTTTTGGAACTTACAGAGTTTGTCTCGAGCTATTTTTGTTCGCCGCACTAAGTCTCAAAGGTATGCGGAAAACATAGCTCAAACGTCTACTTGAATATGTTTAAAATAGACTAAGTCCTACTGTCATTGACTAAGCCTCTATTTTGATGGATTTTAAACTTGCAAAGACCATAGTTGAGTTGCAAATCGAAAATTATTCAGTCGTTGAAACCTACGTTGCGCCACCGGGGGAAGAAATCAGTCCCCTGGGGTGGACAGGGAGGGTTTTTGTGCAACGGTTTACCTTATTTGATTTTATTAATTTTGACTGTGATATTTCAAATAAAGAGTTCAACTCCAAACTTCAACTCCTTATTTTACTACGTGTGTGACGGCTGTGGTGTTGACTCAATCACTTAATCCACTGATACGGACAGCGGATTAGCAAGTAGGCAATGTTTTCGGAGCAATTACAGTGGTGTATACACAAGTTGGAGAGGAGATAAGAACCTGTCGGTAATATACAAAGCAGTCAGACGGTGTGGAGTCGAAATCTTTATTTGAAATACCACAGTCAAAATTAATAAAATCAAGTAAGGTAAACCGTTGCACAAAAAAAACCCTCCCTCCCCAACCCAGGGGACTGATTTATTTCCCCTGTGGTTGCGCGTTCGTCGCCAGTGTTTTGTGGAGGGACCGTGGTTTGAAAAACGTTCTTGTAGCCACACTCCGGTAAAAAGCAATGTTACATAACTTGTGTTTGATTTCAAGCCATGTCATCGAGAAAATGCAAAAAAAGGGTACAGTTTATGTCGGTCAGTTTTGGCATTGTCGATCACTTGGCGAGCGTTCTCTGGCGGATAAGATCTCTATACTGATATAGTGAAGGCAAGAAATGAGGAGACAGTAAATTTTCGTCGGATTCGAACTCACCGTGGCAACGTACGGTGCCCAATCACCCAGCGAAGACATCACAGTCTAAGCCGCTCGGCCAAAAGTATAAGAGTGGTTCAATAACCGAGCTCCGTTGTTACAATCATTCGGACTGCGACCACTCCACACACGGTAGATTTCATGAAACACTCGCACTCACATACTCGCTATCACACATTACACACAAACTTTAAAACTTTATTAAAGCAATGAATACATTACTTAGATGGACGACAGACTGCAGCCTCGGTGACGATCCTGTCAACCATATTTTTAATTATAAACTGCTATTTCACTAGTATAGATAAACAGACAGATAGACATACAGACACAGGATGTGTTCTGAATTAAAGAGACTAAAGTCACTGGTCATACTGACCAAGAGTTCTGAAAAACTCCGAGTCCTGCCGTGAAATTATCTGTCCTGCAGACGAAGAGTGCATAAACCTGTGAGTTAAAAATTTAATTGAATGTCTTTTAGATCCATACTGTTAAGAATACAGATAAGCAACTTGACTAAATAATTTACACGGACAAATAAAATTCTGTTATTTGAATTTTTGTTATCGTACAAAGAGCACCAGGCGTTATGCGTGCACTGCAAATGACCATGTAAGCAGTCAATGCACTGCTAAAATTGCGATGGAGATAAAAAAGAGATTTTCTGAGATTTTATATTTTCCACCAAAAGGTTTCAACTGAATGGAAAACATTACGATTATTGCCACATACTGTTACATTATCTAATAGTACACTATGTCTAAAAATTATCTAATAAACATTATTCATTTCAGATCATTTTCAATGGCCAGACTTAAATTTGATTTGACTTATGCATTACTAATAAACTAAACACTACCATCAAAAGTTCAAGCCCATGTCTAAGTCTAAGTGTATATTTAGCCAGGTGTAAACACATGTTTTTGACCAGTAACAGATATGATTACCCATAAAAGCATCACACGTCGCGTAGATTTGAGGTGCGAACAGGTGCATTATAGACGACAAGCTACCGACTTGTTCGTCGCTGAATAGGCTAAATATATTGAGCAGTGATAAACTCGAAGAGACTTCTTTGAATAATTTATGTAAATGAGGAGCATACTCGCCTTTTTTGCTTTAACTTACAATTGTTTTCCCCCATAAACCACCATCACGTTTTTATGTGTTTTTATCAAGTTTTGGAATATTTATTTACACGCCCATATGTTTGTCAAAGGGACAAAGTCGTTCTTTTTTGAGCTTTTTTTCCCATAAAAACAGATCTATTCACTGACTCGTACCAAGCCGATATCACGTACGTGCATTATATCAAAGTGATCCAACATTTCTTATCGGCCCGCTTCTGTCGGACAGTGCTTC